>JAOXYA010307159.1:0-18784 GCA_028565675.1 Sorex palustris | reverse complement strand
AGAATAATCAAACAATTTGCAGTCTAAAACCCTCATCATGGGGCTGGAGCAATAGCACAGCAGGTAGGGCATTTGCCTTACACATGGCCAACCCAGGTTTGATTCCCAGCATCCCATATAGTCCCCTGAGCACTGCCAGGGGTAATTCCTGAGTGCAGAGCAAGGAGTAACCCCTGTGCATCGCTGGGTGTGACCCAAAAAGCAAAATAAATAAATAAATAAAAAATAAAACCCTCATCACTATTAAATACTTTTTGTATTTTTAGCAAAGAAAAGTTAAAATCTGATTTTACTCAACTACTACTTTATGATATTGAAACTTAATTTTACAGGTTAGAGCAATAATATAGCATGTAGGATGGTTTGCCTAGCATGCAGTTGACCAGGGTTCGATCCCCAGTACCCCATATGGTTCCTGTAGTCTACCAGGATTGTTCTCTGAGCACAGAGCTGGGAGTAAGCCCTGAGCACTGCCTGGCATGCCCCCCCCCAAAAAAAACAATAAAACCAAAAGACTTCTCAATCTTAATTTTAAGATTTTTTTTTTCTTTTTGGGTCACCTGGCAATGCACAGGGGTTATTCCTGGCTTTGCACTCAAGAATTACTCCTGGTGGTACTCAGGGGACCATATGTGATTCTGGGAATCGAACCTGGGTTGGGTGCGTGCAAGGCAAATGCCCCACCCGCTGTGCTATTGCTCCAGACCAATTTTAAGATTCTTATAGGACCAAAAGAAATAGTACATCAGGTAGAGTACTTGCTCTGGACAGTCAGCCAGGGTTCAATCTCCAGTACCACATCTTGTTAAGCCCTGCCAAGAGTGATCTCTGAACTCAGAGCCAAGAGTAAGTCCTGGGCAGTGCAGGGTGTAACTCAAAGTCCTCCAAAACAAAACAAAAATAAATAATTAAAATGTTCATGATCTGCAGGGGCATTGGCAAGGAAGAGCTTTCTTGGCAATCAACCTACAGGTTAGAAGATGGTAGAGTCATGTCCTCAATGGGGTCAGAGAATACAGGGTTAAGGTGCTGCCTTGCAAACAGCTGCCCCCAGCTGGATTCCTGACGTGATGTTGATCCCAAGCACTCCCAAGAGTGGACCCTTTCGGGCATGACCCAAAACCATCCATCTACCTTTGAAAGCAACCATCTTGTCTGCAAGCGCATAAGCAGGGTTTCTTTCTTTCTTTCTTTCTTTCTTTCTTTCTTTCTTTCTTTCTTTCTTTCTTTCTTTCTTTCTAGGGAAAGGACGGGAAGAAAGAGGTGGGCAATAGATCAGTGGACACCAGAATGATAATGATCCTAGGCTGGCCCCTGAAACACTCCATTTTATCTGCAAACCCAGACAAAGAGAGGTTAAGCTTTGAGGGAAAGATGACCTGTCCTTTCATCCTTAGGCCTGGGGCAGGGACAGACAGTTGTCCTAGTCTAATATTGATCTTCAAATCAGTTTCTCCTCCTGAGGGAAGATATTCCCTCTAGTGTTATTTACACTGGGGAGGGTGGGAGCCGCAGAATGGCCGTTGTGATGGCATAGCAGTAACATCAACTCCTGTTTGCACTGGAATGAGGACTGGAATGTGGAGGCTTGAAGAACAGGACCACATTTATATTGTGTGCTATTTTATTTTGTTTGTGGAATTGGCAGGGTGAGGGGAGTGGTGGGAGGCAGGCCACACCCATGTGTGCTCAGGGGCCATCTGTGGTGCTGGAATCAAACCTGGGGAGTCTGTGTGCAAGCGGACACTTAATCTGCTGTACTATGTTTCTTTTTTTTTTTTTTTTTTTTTGCATTTTGGGTCACACCCTGCGATGCTCAGGGGTTATTCCTGGCTCATGCACTCAGGAATTGCTCCTGGCGGTGCTCGGGGGACCATACGGGATGCTGGGAATCGAACCTGGGTCGGCCATGTTGGCTGCGTGGAAGGCAAACGCCCTACCCGCTGTGCTATTGCTCCAGCCCCACATGTCTTTTATTTTTTCACTACAAAATGTACTTTTCAAAGGATGTGCTTTGAGTAATCGTCAAGAAATGTGAACTTGGGGCTGGAGCAATAGCACAGCAGGTAAGGCATTTGCCTTGCACGCGGCTGACCCGGGTTCGATTCCCAGCATCCCATATGGTCCCCGAGCACTGCCAGGAGTGATTCCTGAGTGCAAAGCCAGGAGTAACCCCTGAGCATCTCTGGGTGTGACCCAAAAAGCAAAGAGCGAGAGAGAGGAAAGCGAGAGAGAGCGTACTGGGCCCAGGAAAAAGCCCAGCACAGGCTTTGCACGCAGGAAGCTCCATTTTTTTCCTGTCTGTTTTTGGTTTTGTTTTGTTTTTTTGAGCCACATGTGATGGTTCTCAGAGGTTCCTCCTGGCTCTGGCACTCAGGGGTCACTCCTGGTGGTGCTCAGGGGACCCTATGGGACTGACTCAGGGGACTGACTGAATCAGCCGTTTGATCCTGGCACCGCACAGACCCCTGGCCCTGCCCAGAATGATACTTGAGTGCTCCCAGGTTTTGCCCACCACACAGTGGGAAATGGCCTGGGGGGTTCCAGGAAGATGGCTCACAGCCCGGAGTGCTGCTTTGCGTGTGGGAGCCCCAGCTTTGTCCCTGGAATGCCACAGCTGCCCCCACCCCACACCACGGAGCCAGTTGGATCCCCAAACAAAAGAGGGACAGGGGGCTGGAGAGATAGCACAGTGGGTAGGGCGTGTGCCTGGCACGCGGCCGACCTGGGTTCGATTCCCAGCATCCCATATGGTCCCCTGAGCACCGCCAGAGGTGATTTCTGAGTGCAGAGCCAGGAGTAACCCCTGTGCATCACCGGGTGTGACCCAAAAAGCAAAAAAAAAAAAACCCAAAAGAGGGACATTGACCGGGTTTGAGACTCACTGGGGCTGTGGGTGGACTGTCTGCCCACACATGTGTCCCCTGACCCCTTTGAAGGGCTTGTCCCGTGGGTGCTCCTGGTTCGGGTGTCTCTTGCTTTGCCAGGTGCCAGAGCTCGGTCAGTGTGCATAGGACCCCAGGGCCTTCCACAGCCAGAAAAGACACCCTGAGCTTCGCAGAACAGCAGCTCTGTCAGTGCCCGCCCCATCACTGTGGCCAAACCCAGGAAAATGGGCACCTGGGCTGGGGGGGTGGGGTGGAGGGTGGTAGGTAGCCCCCAGACCTTTCACCTAGGAGGCAGGGGGAGCCTGAGCAGTAGTACAGAGGGAGGGCGCCTGCCTTGCACATGGCCAACCCGGGTTCAAGTCCCGGCACCCCATAGGGTTCTCTGAGCACTGCAGGAGTGATTCCTGAGTGCTGAGCCCAAAGTTAGCCCTGAGCACTGCTGGGTGTGGCCCAAACTCCACCCCCAAAAAAAGAAACATGAGGCAGTGGAAAGTGGGGGTGCTGTTCCAGCACTGGGGAGAGGCACCCCAGAAAGAACACCTACAGCCACTACCCGCAGAAAAGTTGCGGGACCTCCAGGGAGGGGGCCGGGCACAGCCCCAGCAGTGGGGAAGCTGAGCCGCCCAGGGTCGAGGGAGCAAAGGGGTCCTTTCTCCAAAGCGCCACACGTGGCTGGGTCATTTAGAGTGGCAGTGGTGTTGAGGGGGCAGGCTTGTTGTTTCTGTGCAGGGGAAACTGAGGCAGTCACGCAGGGAGAGCCAGAATGAAAATCCAGACCAGCCAGACTCCATGCTCCATCCCCCCCACCAGGTCCTGGTCTTGGGGGCGGGGGTGGGCGTGCCCCTGCCCATCCCCACCGCCTTCAGCAGAGAGGACATGACCGTGCTGTGTCCTGCTCTCTGTGAGGTTAGTGCAGCGGAGACCCGCACGCGATGCCTCTGGCCTCTGTCCACCGTCTAGACACGAGCTCTGCGTTTCCCGCGGCCCCGGCCTGCCAGCTTCCTGGGTGGTGCAGAGCTGAGATGCCGGTGGGAGGGTGGCTCCAGCGCTCAACCTGAGTCCCCAGGCCTAGCCCCCCCTGCAGGGGGCTGCGGGGAGGCGGCATCGTGGTGCTGGTCAGCCTTGCCCGAGTCTGTGCCCTGAGTCTTCAGTACCAACTGTTTCCTGTCCGAGGCTGGGATAGTAACCCCAGTTCCAGCTGCTCTGAGCCCCGCTGTGGCCCTGGGAAGCTGTCCTGCCTGCCCCCTGCCCCTGGGGTGCCCGACTATCCACCCACACGGCCACAGGGACCTTAGGGCACTGGGGCTGGGGTCAGGTGGTGGCTCGGGCACAGGGCGGTGGGAGCAGACTTGGCACAGAGTCAGAGGGTGCCTGGTGCAGGTGGGAGCAGGACTGTCCGGCTTCTCCTCCGCTCCCAGGGAGCCTGCAGATGATCAGGGTGATGTCTTGCTGCCTTCACCCGGGGCACCAGCTGTGTCTACTCCCCTCATGGGGTCCCCTGAGCCCCCAGCGTCTGTCTCGGGTCTCTCTCGGAGCAGTGGCTGCCGAGGCTGGGAAGGTCGACTTGCCTCTGGGATGAAGTGCAGCCCAGGACAGGTGGGATGTGAGGATGTAGATGCCGCAGGAGATTACCGGGGTCCTTACGCCAGCCAGGTGAGGTCACCGTCATTGTTCCCATTATAGGCGGGAAACTCAGCTCAGAGGCGTTAAGTAACTTCCCGAGGTGTGGCTGCGATGTGGTGACTGCTGTCCCAGTGTGTTTGTGTGTGTGAGTGTGTGTGTGTGTGTGTGTGTGTGTGCGCCCATGCGCGCGCATGTGTGTATATGTGTGTGCGTGTGTGCGTGTGTGTGCATGCACGTGTGTGTATGTGTGTGTGTGCGTGCACGTGTGTATATGTGTGCGCGCGTGTGTGTGCGCGTGTATGTGTGTGTGCGTGTGTGTGCATGTATGTTTGTGTGCGCTGTGTGACTCAGCACGTGCTCCTATAAACAAGCCCTCCCCTCGGCCCCCCGCCCCCCGGTTCCCTGGCATCCCCCCACTCCCCCACCCCCTCCCCCGTCCTTTTCCACCTTTCCCGAGCCGCCTGCCTATGAATCCCACAGTGAGGCTGGGCCTGTTGCTGAGATAACATCGCAGGCGTGGGGAAGTTTGGCAGGCCAGGGCGGGGTGCAGCCAGCTCCCTGCTGGAGGGTTCCGGGCCTGTGCGTGAGAAGGGGCAGCTTGTGAGTGCCTGCGGGGCAGCGGTGGGACGCCTTCTCCTTGCCCCCGAGTCCACTTCTCCCCAGAACCCCGGCAGCTGTGGGCCAGCTCCCCGCCCTCGGAGGCTCCCCTCCCCTCCCCTCCCCCTCCCTGACAGGACAATCTGATTTCTCCTCTGGACCAGCTCAGAGGAGCTGGGCGGGCAGAGTGAGCCCAGGCCAGAGGCGCGGATGGGGCCGTGTCCACAGCTGTTGGCCTCTGCTCACCAGTCCCCGCGGCTTCTTCTGCTCGTGGCCCCCACGGCCCCCAGATCCCAGCTGCCGGGGCGCCAGGACACACCCGTGTGGGCCACTGAAACTCTGCCTGGCTCCCAAGCCCCAGGGCCCTGAGTTCACATCCTGTTTTGATTTTTCCTCCTTGGCAGCCCCTCCCCCCGCTCTGGCATCTTCTAGCACTTTCTCCACGACTCTGCTGGCAGGGGCCGTGGTGAGCGCTCCCTCAGGTTTGAGTCTCTTTCCCACAGTGTCACCTCAGTTTCTGTCTCTGCACGTTGGGTGGAGAGGGTCGCTGCCGCGGCCCAGGAGGGGTGGGCCTGTCAGGGTCAGGGTCCCAGGAAGGCCATCACAAAGTGGTACCCGCTGCCCATCACAGCTGTCTGGCTGCAGCCTTCCCCTGGGGGGGCTTGGGACCCGCCTCAGCCCCAGGTCAGGTGACCCCAGAGCAGCCCGGCTCTGCTCCCTGGACAGGACACATCAAAGGGCTGTAAATAAAATCTGACTTTTTCAGGGCTGGAGAGATAGCACAGCAGGTAGGGCATTTGCCTTGCATGCGACCGATCCGGGTTCGATTCCCAGCATCCCATTTGGTCCCCTGAGCAGTGGCAGGAGTAACTCCTGAGTGCAGAGCCAGGAGTAACTCCTGTGCATCACCAGGTGTGACCCAAAAAGAAAAAAAAAATCTGACTTTTCACCACCAGGAGAGCCTTGTTTCTATCTGGGGGTGCTAGGGACTCCCCCCCGCCAGCAGTGCTGACGGCCGGGGGACCCTGCAGTGTGGGGGTCAGTCTCCTGCTTACAACTGTCCATTTCAGCCCTTTGAGCTAAATTTCCAGCACCCGAAATGCCCTTTGAAGCATCAGATCCAAGTACCATTTCCAGGGACTCATTTGCTTAAAATGCATCTAATATTGATCTTCTTCTGGCGTTTTCTCAAAGGGCCTGGTTCCAAGTTGGTTTAAAGAAAAAAAAATTTCCTTTCCTTTCCGCTGTGGAGGTGGTGGTTTGTGCCATTGATGGGGTCGAGCCCCCTCTGTTGTGGCACTGGTGGGTGGGTGGAGGATGACACACTTTGCTGTGGCACCTATGGATAGAACCGAGGGGTGGACACGTGGGTCTATGGGGCAGTGCCACGGCCCAATTCTCAGCAGCTCTCGCCTCAGGCTTGCAGAGCGAGGCCTATATGCCACTGAGCTCTTGCCAGGCTCCCGATAAGGAATCTTATTTATTTATTTAC
Organism: Sorex palustris; assembly: GCA_028565675.1. NCBI lineage: Eukaryota > Metazoa > Chordata > Mammalia > Eulipotyphla > Soricidae > Sorex > Sorex palustris. The sequence goes on along the minus strand of JAOXYA010307159.1, from coordinate 12,184 downwards.
TTATATTGGCTTTGGGGCCACGCCCTGCGGTGCTCAGTGCTGATTCTGTGCTCCAGGATCACCCCTGGCAGTGTGCGGGGTCCCCGCAGGGTGCTGGACCTGAAACCAGGGCCGGCTCAGTGCAGGACTATGCCCCACTTCCTGTGGGACTGTTGCACTGACCCTCCCACCAGGACACAGCCACAGCTGTGACAGGCCAGCTTGTCAGAGGCAAAGGAAACAGGGATTTTTTTTTTCTTTTTGGGTCATACCCAGCGATGCACAGGGGTTACTCCTGGTTCATGCACTCAGAAATCACTCTTGGCTGTGCTCAGGGGACCATATGGGATGCTGGAAATCGAACCTGGGTCGGGCCGCGAGCAAGGCAAATGCCCTAACTGCTGTGCTATCACTCCAGCCCTAGGAAGCAGGGATTTTCAGGTCGTAAACCAAGGCCTGAAAGATCTGGTCGCTCAGTCATGGGGCAGTGAGGGGCATCGACCCAGTGAGACAGGTGGTGGACCATTGGTGCCCTGGGTCTGGGTTGAGCCCTGGAAGTGTGATGGGCAGGAGACATTGAGCTTGCGGGGTGCAGGGGTTCTAGCCAGAGGATGTCCACATTGTCACCCCAAGGGGAAGGCAGGGCCGTCCCTGCGGGGTCTCCCCCATGAACAGGAACCAAGTGACGTGTGAGCCCGTGGCACAGAGCGTGGCTGCCAGAAGGTTCCAGAAGGTTCTGTTCTGGCACATAACTAGGTGGAAAGAGGAGTGTCAGGTGTTTGGGACGTGGGCCAGTGTCTGGCCACTCAGCAAAGGCCCAGGTGGACGGCTGCCGCGGAGGGAAGGGGGTCTGGGGCTCCCCACTTCTCCTTGGCCTCGGGGTCCCCTACCCCTAGTGCTCAGGGGTCCCAGTGACCACTGAGATGCCAGGAGTCACTTTGCCTCAAGGCCTGGGGGCCGAGGAGAAGCGCAAAGGGCTCAGCACACACTTTGCAGGCGGGAGCCCCGGTTTGATCCCCGGACCCCCAGGGGCCCCAGCATGCGGGGCTGGCTGTGGCCCCACCCCCCACCCCCAGTTTTTTGTTTGTTTAAAATAGCTGAAGTGAGGCTGGAGTGATAGCACAGCGGGTAGGGTGTTTGCCTTGCATGCGGCTGGCCCGGGTTCGATTCCCAGCATCCCATATGGTCCCCTGAGCACCGCCAGGAGTGACTCCTGAGTGCAGAGCCAGGAGCAACCCCTGTGCATCGCTGGGTGTGACCCAAAAAGCAATAAATAAATATATAAAAGAAAATAAAAGAGTCTTTTTCATGAGATTAGACATGTTCGGGCCAGAGCTAAATAAAACAGAAATAAGCTTCCAGGCTCTGTGGTCAGCGCAGGGTGACGCGTGGACAGACAGTGGTGGCCTGCTGAGGCCAAGGCCTGACGTTCCAGCACTTGCCTGGCTTTTCAGTGATGCTCCGAAAGCTTGAGCCATGTTCTCCGAGACACAAGAGCCCCGGCAGGGCCCCAGGGAGCTCGGGGGTATCCCAGAACACGAATGGCACAGCTGGGCTGCAAGACCCAGATCCAAGGAGCCTCCCCTGGACGGCGGGCGTCCCTGTCAGCAGCTGAGCTGAGAGAAGGAGGGAGGAAAGAAGGGAGGAGGCGGGACGCCTGCAAGCCGGCCATGAAGCCTTGCAGGTGGGCCTGAACCAGAGCCAGTGACACAGTGAGGACCGTCCTGGGCTCAGTGGTGAGAGAAGTACCGCCCGGAGCCTGCAGGGGGCACGCCCCTGCACCCTGCATGGAGGTGGGTGCCCCTTGCAACCCCAGGGCCGTGGGTTGCATCCATGTGCCCCTTTGGGGAGGAGAGGGAGGAGGTGGTTTCGGGAACTATAGCTGGAAACAGGGGCCGCTTTGTCCTGACAGATGCTCAGGAAGGCCCGAAGGCCATCCTGGAACTGCTCGCAGATCCAGGGCTTGGTTTCTTTTCTTTAAGGCCAAGCTCGTGAACACCCTGTGATGGATATGCTCCTTTGAACTTCTGTCTCGGGAAGGAGGAAAACAGCCTCAGGTGTTGCAGGGCCAAGGTATTGGGTGCAAACGCACTGTCCTCGAGGTCACTGACGCGCTCCCCAGGGCGTCATGGAGAGGTCAGGGCCACTGTCTGCGCGGCTCTGGGCCTGAAACAGCCCTGCATGTGATGGGGATGGTCCAGAAGGTTTCCACGGCTTCTGCCCAGATCAGCCTCTGCCCGTTTCCAGGCGGTCTGAGAAGATGCAGGCATGAGCACGCTCACACTTCCGCCGGGAGGGAATGTTACCATCACCAGCCGGAAGGAAGGAAACTGCTGACGTTCCTATTTCTCTCCTTTCATCTGACTTCAGTATAACCCTCAACTTCCTCCTCCAAGAATGATTCATCTAATGCCAGCTCCACATGTGTGGTAGATATATTCAGTTCATTCTGCCTCGGAAGTTCCTCTGGGATGTGTGTATATTTGTATACATAGGTTACCATCGCACATGTAGTATGGTACTGTCAAACTGATGTTTAGGTTTGGGTTGCTTAGATGCTTAGGTTTTTTTGTTTGTTTGCTTGCTTGTTTGTTTGCTTTTTGGGTCATACCCAGTGATGCTCAGGGGTTACTCCTGGCTCTGCACTCAGGAATTACTCCTGGCAGTGCTCGGGGGTACCCTATGGGATGCTGGGGATGGTAGCCAGATCGGCCGTGTGTAAGGCAAACGTCCTACCCGCTGTGCTATTGCTCCTGCCCTATGCTTAGGTTTCTTACAACCTCTTTCCATTCTGTTTTGATCTCATTAGTTAAATCATTTTTTCTGATATTAAAAAAATGTGAGAGCTGGAGAGATAGTTATGGCAATTGCCTTACACACCAGTGGCCTGGATTCAATCCCCAGCACTGTATGTGGTCCCCCAAGTACCTCTAGGAGTGATCCTTGAGCATAGAGTCAGGAGTAGGACCTGAGTATGGGTGTGGCCACAAAGAGAAAAAAAAGTGTGTGTGTGATGTGCATATGATATATATACACATATATATATATAATCTCATCTATGTCAGCATTGAACACATGAGGGGGGCAGAATCTGGTTCAGGCATCAGGAATACTTCACTTTCACAGGGACCCAAGTTTAAATCCTGCCTCATGTTCCCTTGAGTGCCCCTGAGCATTGCCAGGGCGGCCTGGGGTGAGACAGAATTGAAGGGCCCATCACACTGTACTCTGGGGCTCCAGCACTGGCCACCGGCCAAGTTGGCCAAGGATCATGGGAATAGCCTCTGCCCCCAGCCCATCACATTGGAGCCCCCCACCAGGAAGGAGAATTTGTGAGGAAACACTAAAGAACAAACAGGGAGTTGGCTAGAATTGCAGGGTTGGAGTTTTCCTTCTTGTCCATCTTCTATACCTTACATTTTTATTAAAAATGCTTTATGTACAAAGCCATTAAAAAGGAACTATGAAGTATACTAATTCTTCACTCATATATTAAAACAGAAATCCACACTGACATTTTATTCTGGTTTCACATCCATGAAGTGAACCCGGTAACTATTCCTCAGAGCAATGTTTGCTTCACGGCAGACACGGTGATTCCCACGTAAGAAAAGTGGGAGATAGGCAGGGCCCACAGCTCGTACTTACATGTTCAGGAGACTTTGATACAGGAAACAAATCCATTTCACTCCAGTTATTTATCTAAAGGAGTTTTTCTTTTGTCTTTCTTGACACTTGGTGATACTCAAGGCTCTGACCCACGGGTCACTCCTAGCGGTGCTCAGGGCTGCATGTGCTGGGATTGACCAGGTCAAGGCAAGTGCCCTCTGCGCTGGACCATCTCTCATCCCATACAATTACGATCATCCTGTTGTTCCTCGATTGCCTTGAGCAGGCCCCAGTAACGTCTCCTTCATCCTAGCCCTGAGATTTTAAAAAGTGCCATATTCAAGACTCTTTCAGGGTTAGGAGAATGAGATCCATCATTGTTACTGGTATTTGGCATATTGGGTACCTCACGGGGAGTTTGCCAGACTCTGCCGTGTGGGCAGGTTACATTCGGTAGCCTGCCAGGTTGTCCAAAGCAAGAATGAGATAATAAGATGTCAGCTTCCGGGAGCTGGGTTTTATAGTCTCTGGGTATTGGCCGTTGATGGGATTACACAGTGCCAGGGTGCCATTGGTGGGTGTGACCCCTGCCTACTGGAAGATGGAAGATCTGGGTGGAGGATGCTCAGCCCCGATCCGAGCAGGAGCAGGCTTGGAGATCTCAGCCCCAGGACTTGCATGCCTTTGTTCCTCTGCCGGTAACTTCATGTGTGTGGAGAGTGGTCTTTGGCATGGTGGTGGCTGGTTCTGGAGGTCTTTGGCTGCCGGAGCTCTGCTCAGGGCGGGGAGGGGAAACTCAACCCCCCCCCCTGCAAGGATTTCCGGTGAGGACAGCCAGGTGTGGGGGCAGGAGACTCTGCCCATACAACTCGAAAATTTTTACCCAGAGGCAAAGAAAGGAACATGTTCAGAATACAAAAAATAAGAACTTTTGAAAATGTAGAGGGGCTGGGAGACCCACAGCGGCTGGGGGGGCTTTGCCTTGCCTGCAGCTGACCAGGTTCAGTCCCTGGCACCACATAGGGTCTCCAAGCCCCGCTTGGATCTCTCAGGAGTGATCCCTGAGAGAGACGTAAACCCCAAGTACCACTGGGTGTGGCCCCCAAAACAAGACAAAAGTCACAAACAAAAGAAAATGGAGGCGTAAGAGCAAGGAGACTGCTCAGTGGAACCCACACGCTTCGCATGTTTGAGTTCCTGAGTTTCGTTCCCAGAACCAAATTAATAAGCGACTTAGACACGAGGAGAACTTCCATCCAACCCAATGACTCCACCCCCAGCATCTTTCCCCGAGCACAGAGATACCCTCCCCAGGAAGGGCATTATTTACAAGAGCGAGATCTGGAAACAGCCCAGCAACAGAGGAGCAGGTGGAGGAACCACGGCAGTTTACAAGCTGCTTCCTACAAGGAGGAAGCCGTGCTGTGTACTGCAGCATGGATGGAACTAAGGGTTTCGGGCTTCGTGTTGTCAGAAAGTAAACGTCAGGCAAAGATACCGGGAGCGGCACTGCAGGCCTAAGACAACAGCCTCAATACCCTTGTCAAATACGAGACCTCGATTTGTTAATTAATTAATTAAAACAAGGAGACAAAGCAAGCGGAAAAACCAAACCCAAATAAACCCCAGGGATCTGACGGCGGAACTGAGGTGCTGAGGAGGGACTCCAGGGTGAAAGAATGTGAGGGCTGAGACACAGGGACATTGGTACTGGTGGCCGGTGGCTGTGGTCCCGGCATTGAAAACGTACGATACTAAACATGGACCATGTTTCAAGCCAACAGAACTCAGTAAGAACCAAGAAGCAGTTGAGGCTATGCTGCAAATCTAGGATTTACTGATCAGATATTCGAAGATACCGACAGAATGGGTCTGTCTGGGGTCTGGTTCCCTGACCTTCCATCTGCTGCGTCAGAAGTTGAGGTGCAAGTACTCGGACACGAAGACGGCCATGATCTTGCTGAGGTTGTCGATGGTGTCTCTGTGCAGGTGCTCTTCATCGTCGTCCATGGTGTGCCAGACGTCAGGGAAGGGAGACGTGATCAGGAGCAAAATCGGGACACCTGCAGAGAAAGGCGTGACTCGGAGTGAGACCAGGCTGCCAGGGGGCCTCCGGGACATGCCGCTCCTTAAGGAAAGGAGAGTCCGAACTCTTAGAAGGCCTGGCACTCCAGCCCCTCCGACGTCCCTGCACCCTGCCCTCCTACCCCAAAGCCAGACTCAACCGTCATTCAGGAGGGGGTGATAAAGCACCTACTATGTGCTGGTCCCTCTCCCAGGAACTGAAATTTGAATGATGTGTGGTGAGACCTGCCCCCAGGAGCTCTCACACCAGCCATAAAAGCAGCTTGTAAACGATTGCAAGAACTAACGCTGGCTCCCGGGGGAAGCCCCTCGGAGACCAGTGAAGCCCAAGGACTTGCGTTTCCACCAGCTACGCAAAGGGCACGAAAGACCAGCCGAGTCTCTGAGCAGGAAGGAAGGACGGCAGTGGGACAGGGGCCTGGGTGTACGTCCTCGGAGGGGGCAGAACCCGAAAGGCGATCCCGGGTTCCACAGGGACAGCCCCGAGAGAAACAGAAGTCACGGGGTCCTGGGTGGCCGGTTTCTAAGCAGAATGGTCCCGTGCCTGGGGACGGTGGGAAAGGCCCGCGGGGACGATAAACATGGGAGTGAATGAGCGCGCGCGTGCGCTGCTGTTACCTCTCCGCAGAAACGGAATGTGGTCGTCCTGAACGCCCCTTTCCCGGCCGTTGTGCTGGAAATACAGGGTCTCCAGGGAGTGGTTCTTGAGCAAACCTGATTCGTGGAGTTGACGTTCTGCAGGTCACAATGAACAGCTGATGAGACTCGGCGTCCACGCGACTGACACCCAGACTGTGCCTGAGGCCTGTCAGCCTGCACTCGTGGCAGGGCCCTGAAACACCAGGCAGAAGGGGCCAGAGACAGGACAGCAGGGAGGGCACTTGCCCTGGATACGGCTGACCCGAGTTGAATCCCTGGCACCCAATAAGGTCCCCCTGAACCCCACCAGGAGTGACCCATGAGCACGGAGTCAGGTATAAACCCTGAGAACCAGCAGGTCTAGCCCAAAAATAGAAGGGAAGGTGAAAGGAGGCCTGGCAGACCCCCCAGACGCCCTCCCTCACCCCTGCAACACCCCCAAACATCTGGGCCCCAGGGCCAGGCACATTTCAGAGTCGGGTCCTGGGAGAAAGGGTCCCAGGTGGCAGAAGCGTGGGAGAGGAGAGAGAAGAGGAGAGCGGCAGGGACTGGCTGACGTGCCTCAGCAGGGCACGAGCCCCGGCCCCACCTCAGGGAGCCAGAAGCTCCGGCGTGAGGGACGGGCACAGGGCTGTCACCCCTGGGTGACTTGGCTGGGAACAGCTGCCTGCGGGGCGCCCGGCTCCCACTAACCAAGTCCAGGCCCCACGAAGACTTGAGCTCGGTGAGACACACAGCCAAGAATCCCGGGGGGCTGCGAGGGGCTGCCCGTGGGCCAGGGCACCCCAAAGCACAGGGCAGGCTCTGGGACGCCCAACGGAGACCCGCCTTCCTCTCGGGCCAGCTTCTCCTGGAGCGATTGGGCGGGGCAGGGGGCAGAGACCCGAGGAGGATCCATGCAACAGGAAAACCCTTTGGGAAGGGGCGGGAGGGATGGTGCACGGAGGGCGCCCGCCTCACACACACGGACGGGGTGAAACCTGGAAGCACATACGGTCCCCGAGCACTGCCAGGATGAGCACCACTGGGTATTGCCCAAAACCAGAACGAAAAAGAATGAGAACAAAGAGCGATGCTCCTCCCAGGCTATTGTGATCGGGCCTGGATGAGGCCTGTGTGACACGGGCAGCCGGATCCCAACTCCTGCCCTTTGGAAAACAAGCAGAGATTGTGCTCAGGCCCAAGGGGAATGATCTCTGGAGGGATAGACTGTGGAGGGCTCACTTGTGAGCACCACACAGTCCCCTGAGCACTGCCAGGTGGAACCCCTGAGCAAGGAGTCCCCCACAAGCACTGCTGGGTGTGACCCTGCAACCAAAACACGATAGTAAATAAAGCAAAGGGATGTTTTGAAAGAACACAACAGAGGCAGGGATGGAGAAGAGGGAAAGTTAAAGAATGTCCCTGGCATCGGATGAGGATGCAGCTCTCAGCACTAGCCAACATCTGGGAACAGGGAAACGCCGTCTCTGGAGAGACATTCTCTCTGCCTCAAGAGGGTCCCAGAGGAAATGTTTTCAGGCGGTTTCGAAACATGGCGAACAAGAAAAGCCATATTCTGCTCCGATTTCAAAATGCGCTGTCAGGCAGGAAAGTGAGCCTGTGAGCACAGGAGACAGTAATCCCGAGAGAAACGGGAGAGGAGGCCACCAGCGCCAGCCTGACACATGGCCCAGCTCCTGGTCTCACACAGCTGCGGACAGATGCCGCTCATGGCTGAAACCCCGGGGGTGTCACTGGGAGTGTCCCTGGGAATGTCCCCGGGAGCGGGTGGGCAGACAATTGTCCCAGTTCTACAAGGTCCTGGAGCTCCTGGAATGTGGCCTTAACCACATAAACTCCAAATGCCACAACACTGATGGCTGGGAAGGGGAAGTGGCCCAGAAACCCACTAAGCCCCCCACCGCCCCCGGAAGAACCGGGCACACAGGAGGCCCGGCAGACCCCCAGACGCCCACCATGATCCCAGTGGGAGGTAGGGCGTTTGTCTTGCACGCGGTCGACCCAGGCTTGATTCTTCCGTCTTTCTCGGAGAGCCTGGCAAGCTACCAAGAGTACTGCAAGCTCCTGGTATTTGACGTATTTGATATGCCAAACACAGTATCAACAAGTCTCACAATGGAGACGTTACTGGTGCCCGTTCGAGCAACTCGATGAACAACGGGAGGACAGTGCTACAGTGGACAGTGCTACAGATCCTTCTTACCATTCTGTTCTTACAAGCAATATGAAATAAATGACTTCATGCCTGCTTGGGGGGTGAGTGGGAAACGGGGGGCGGGGCATTGGTGGGGGCGGGGTTGGTGTTGGAACTTTGAACACCGGAAACAACTGTCTTATGACTTACACTCGGAGCCCGCGCCAGTCACGGTCAGCTCCGCCTCCACCTGGCACCCAGGCCCCAGCCCACTGCCCGCCCAAACCCCTGGGGACACTTGCCCAGTGCTCCCGGCCCTGTCTGGGGGACACGCTTACATGCAGGTTTAAATAAAGAGTCTAGTGTTTAAATAAAGGGGTGGTTTTTTTTTTTTTATAAAAATAAAACAGGAGGGCACATTGCAGATCACAAGTGTGCGCTGAAGTCTGGGAGTTTGGGTTTGGGGTGTGGGGGGCTCAGAGACGTGTTCCCGAGAGGAGAAGCCGCCTCACTGTGAAGACACAAGTTCGGTCGCCGCCCTGCTGTGTCACGGCCTCACGCTCCCCCCCCTCCGGGGCGCCCCCCACAACAGCAAAGGCAGAGGCCCAGCAGACGCAGCTTACCGATGGTCTCCAGCCTGCGGAACCACCGGACGGTGCTGGTGAAGAAGCTGAAGAAGGTGGGGTTGGGGGCTCCAATCAGGTCCAGCAGGACAAATAAATCCTGGGGGAGAAAATAAGGGCGTTCCGTCATGCTTCCCCGACACCTCCTAGATGCATCAGAGGGAAGGCAGAGAGAGCCCAGCGGGCTGGGGGCCGACTCCCAGCTCTGCGCTCAGGGTCGCCCTGGTGGGCTCGGGGGAGGCATGAGCCAGGTGAGTGCCCTCCCCGCTGTCCTCAGCCACACCGGCACAAGCGCTGCGAGCCACAGGCCCTGACCAGGCTGCGGATGGACAGAGGGACAAGGGAGGCCGAGCTGGGACGTGAGGGTCTCCAAGGGCCTTTCCAGTGGCCAGTCACCCTGTGGGCAGAAAGTCAGGGTTGGGTCGGAGGTGGGGGGGGGGTAAGTGGGCCACGAGTGAGGAGGGCCCTGGGGGCAGGGAGTGTGGAGCAGGCGGGCTTCAGGAGGAGGGGTCCTGGGCGGGTGAAAGCCTGGGGGGCCGGGGGTCATGCCACGCGGCACGGCGGGGGGCGGGCAACGGGAACCAAGCAGAGCCCCAGGACACCGGAAACTCAGGACACACACACTCGCCCCCTCTGGGTTCCCTCTTTCACTTCCCGGGTGCTCAGCCCTGCCAGCCCAAAGCGCTTCCTGCCGGAAGGTTCCACCACGAGCCAGCTGAGCTGCCTCAGAGGCCTGGAGGCTGGGGCCAACTCACTGTGACCTGCACCCTCTCACCCCTGCACCCCCACAACCCACTCAACACCCACTCCAACCCCCACTCACCCTCACGTCCCACACTCACCCCCCCACCCCTCACCCCACCCACCCCCTTATCCCTTACCTCCGTACCCACTCACCCCTCACCCCTGCACCCACATGCACTCACCCCCTCAGCCCCGTACCCACTCACCCCACTCACCACCCCACACCCCATTCATCACATCCACCCAGCACTCCACTCACTATGCCATGCAGCTGGTTGGTTTCCTGGGCCCCAGGCGGGTGCGGGGTGGACCCCATCTTGTTCGCCAGGTGCCTGGACCCGTAGAGGGAGTCGCTGGGTGACCAGCTCTGAAACGCCTCCTCCCCGTCAAAGAAGATGAGCTTCAGGGAAAGATCCTGGGCCTGGAGGGAAGACAGGGGAGGGGGGAGAAGGGGAGAAGGCGGGGAGAGAGGGGAGGAAGGGCTGAGCGCTGCACCCGCAGTGTCCCACCTGGTGGGATGGCCCCTCAGCCTGACCCTCAGGCCTGGCCCCACCCCGTGCTGCTCCTCCTTAGGGCACGGGTGGGTGGGGAGGGTGAATACCCCAAGTTCCCCTCCCAGGGCTGGTGCTGTCAGCCTCAGGAGAGGCACCCGGCAGTGCCAGTCCCGCCCACCGTAGAGCTGCCATGCATGGGCTGGCCCTGCCCCAGCTCCGCCTCTTCTGGTCCCAAGCCCCAGCAGCAAGCACGGCACCTCCCAGGCTCAGGACAGACAGACAGACAGTGCTCTGGGCAGAGGCCACAAGTGCCACCGTCCCCCAGGGGACAGGAAGTCCTCGGAACTCGACACGGCACAGAGTTCCGAGGTGCCTTCAGCAGCGGCGTGTCAGCCATGAAAGGGCGGGGCCTGTGTCCACCCCCACACAGATGGTCCCAGCTCTGAGCCCACCATCCTTCACCTGCGTCCACCTGCTCATGGCCTCTCATGTCCTCGTGCGGAGCCCGCGCCAGTCATGGTCAGGTCCGCCTCCACCTGGCACCCAGGCCCCAGCCTGCTGCCTGCCCAAACCCATGGGGACACTTGCCCAGGGCTCCCGGCCCCGTCTGGGGGACACACTTACATGCAGGTTCTGGGCGTCCCTCGCCCCCACCTGCCTTCCAGGCCCTTCCCAGCCTGAGTCCTGACACTCTCAAGAGGTGGCCTTGGTGTCCACTCACATTTCAGGGCTCCAGAGAACCGTGGGACACACAGGCAGAGACTCGATCTGGGTCTGCACCGCGGGAGACCCCAGAGGTCACGTGGGGCGTCCACCTCCTGCCTCCCGTTTCCCACCATGGGTCTCAGCTGGCTTCCTCGTACTGGAACCGCTAGACCCAAGAGCTACTGGGTTCCTGGACGCACTTCTCCCCACCCCCTCCCTGCCGTCCTCGCCAGCCCCCTCCAGACCATCCTCAGTGCCCATGACGCACCCCCCTTCACCTTGCCGGTCCGTTTGCTGGAATCTGCCTTTTGATTCTAGTACCCAGAAACAGAAGCTCTGGGCCCCCCTCAAGGGAGCCTCTTCCTACTCTGTTTAAAGGAGATTTTCCTCGACAGGAAAAGGAATGTCTTGGCCTCGGGAAGCAGCGTCTCTGCAGGCTGGTACTCACACTGGCCTCGAGTCTCTCTAATGCCCCTGGTCACACCCAGTGTGGGCTGCGTCCGCGGGTCGAGCTACCTGCCAGCATTAGTGGCCCTGGGGGCCGTTTCCCGCTGTGTGCCGGTCCTGAGGGCTTATGGCCTCGCTCAGCCAAGCCAGGTCACCCCTGCCACGGCGTGGTCTCCTGAGTTCAGCTAGGGGGACATGGGGGTGCCAGCACCATGCCCCGGGCCTCTCCCACTGACCCGCCAGTCGGCCCAGAATCAAAGGGAAGTTCCCCCAGATGCCCCGAGCAACAGTGGCTGGGGTTGGGGGAAGCCACACTCCCCCACAGAGATCAGCCCAGGGCCTTAGAGTTCTGGCTGAGATCCAAGAGCAGAAGGGGACTGTGTGGGACCAGGGACCGCCCTGCCCATGGGCACGGTCACCAGGCTCCAGGGGCGGGGTTGGAGTGACCCAGCAACATGCTCGGGCAAGGGCAGATTCTGCCGTCCCAGACCAGCAGGGAGACAGCCGTGGCCTTGATTCCCAAGAGCAGGGCCTCCCAGTGGCCACCTGGGCACATTCCCTCTCCTGGTGCCGTCCACCCGTGCTCATTTGCTGGCCATCAGGGCTAAACAGCAGAGGCTGCACCGATGAGGCTTTGGAAACGGAAGCATCCCAGACTCTGCAGCTTAAAGCGATGTGCCTGTGCTCTCCAGGGAGGGGTGGGCAGCTGGACTGGGGGGCCG
>JAOXYA010306580.1:0-18789 GCA_028565675.1 Sorex palustris | reverse complement strand
GTAAGGCCTTGCATGCAGTCGATCTGCGAGCCAGGAGTAAGCATTTACTCCTGGTGTAACCCAAAACACAACATAAAGCGTGAAGCCAGCCCCATCCCCAGGAACAGCCTGAGACTGTGGAGATGGTGACAGAACTGCGTGTGCCGAACAGGAACATGACAGAAACTTCATGACACGTGCCAAGATGTCAAAGCTGAGACTTTGGACATACTCAAAACAGCTTTCCCCCGAGATGGGCTCTGTGCCGCAGCGACGAAATAAGCAGGCGAGCCATGGAGCACTCGGTAAAAGATCATCTTCATTTGGAAACCGCAAGGGGACTTCTCTTCTGTTCACCGTGTTTATCAATAATCAGAGCAATAGTACAGTGGGGATGGCGTTTGCCTTGCACAGGGCCTACCTGGGTTGGTTTCCCGGGTTCCCATAGGGTCCCCTTAGCCCCCAGGAGTGATTCCTGAGGGCAGAGCCAGGAGTAAGCCCCGAGCACTGCAGGGCGTGGCCTAAAATAATGATGATAATAATAAAGAAGCACTGTAGCACTGTCCTCCAGTTGGCATCGGTTTGCTTGAGCGGGCACCAGTAACATCTCCATTGTGAGACTTGTTGTTACTGTTTTTGGCATATCAAATACGTCACGGGGAGCTTGCCAGGCTTTGCTGTGCGGGTGGAATACTCTCAGTAGCTTGCCGGGTTCTCCGAGAGGGGCGGAGGAATCGAACCCGGGTCGGCCGCGTGCAAGACAAACGCCCTACCTGCTAGTAGCAGTAATAATAATCAACTGCTGTCCAGCTCTAGGCATGCCTGGCTGTGCCCACTCCAGCCCAGGGCCACTCCCTACTGACCCCAAGCCCAACCTGGCTGCCTGCTGAACGTCCCTCCCCTCTGTGAGCCCACAGCCGCTACCCTGGGGACTAGGGCAAGCACTCCCTGCCAAAGAGGAGGGGACAGAGAGAGCCAGGAGGAGATGGATCAGCTCAGCTCTGCCACACATTAGGTACGGGGAAAATAGGGCAGCATTTCCCAGCCCCTGGGAGGTCCCGGGAAGAGGGCAGAGGGGACGCGTGTGACATTAAGTCAGCCTTCAATTCTGCCCGCCTCGCCAGAGTAGCACTGGGAGCAGCAGGAAGGGGAGGGGCAGGCAAAATCAGTCATTCATTCAGACAGCAAATTATTTTGTAGGGCAGTGCTCTGGGGTTATTCCTGGCTCTGTGCTCAGGAGTGATCCTTGACGGTGCTCAGGGAACCAGATGCCATAGGGATTTAAGCCAGGGCTCATCGCACTTACCTTTCCCACTGGATTATCTCTCTGGGCCCCAATGAGCATAGCTTTAGAGCACCCACTATATACTGGGTGCGCTGGGTGCCAGGCTTTGAGTCAGAGAGGAGTGATGCAGAGAACCACTCATTGATGGAAGGGATATTGACTGAACAGCTATCAAGTTTCCTGCATTTTACGGGCACCGAACACGCATCAGGAACCAGACAGCCTTGCTCCTCCCATCTGTAGCATCCAGGCCTACTGAATATAGCCTCCAAATAAGGAAACCAAGACAGCAAAGCACCAATGTTTACACTGAACACTCCCCGCCCCCAATCTTGAATGACCAGCCATCCTGATCCAGGCTGCCTGACTGGTCACCTCCTTACTCCCCCCTCCCACTTCCTTTCAGATGGAAGATGATGATGAGTCATTTGAGAGCTTTCAGAACCAATGCATAGCAGTTAAGGGGTCCTCTATGAAGCTTAACTTGTGGGATCCCAGGGAGACCGCGACAACCAACAGCCAAGGAGGCCACATCCCCAGATAACATCTTTCTTAGGACTCTTCCACATTTCCTTCTCCATAGGACAGTTTGAAAATACCCTCCTACAGGGCTGGAGCAATAGTCCAGTGGTATCCGTGTGCCTTGCACACAGCTGACCCATACTCAATCTCTAGCACCCCATACGGTCTCAAGTCTGCCAGGAGTGATCCCCGAATGCAGAGCCAAGAGTAAGCCCTAAGCAAGGTGGGTGTGACCCCCCAATAAACAAACAAACAAACAAACAAATACTCACCTATGGTGCTGGATAGTATAGTGGGTAGGGCACTTGCCTTGCACATGGCCAACCCAAGTTCAATTCCCAGCACCTCATAAAGCCTCCCAACCCCCTCCAGGAGTGATCCCAGAGTGCAGAGCCAGAAGTAAACCCAGAGCATCGCTGGGTGTGGCCCAAACAAACACCCCAAGCCCGATGTCCCCACCTTCAGGGGCTAAGGAGGTAGCTCAAAACGCTGGGCACGTGATTTGTTCTGCAGACTCTGGGACCCCCACGCATGACAGCCCAAGTACCACGGTGGCACCATCCCAGAGCACAGCTAGATGGGGACCAAAAAAACCCAAACCAATCACCTCACCTTCAGTACCCCAAACCGAATCAGTATTTCGTCTGTGTGTGGTGCTGGAGATTGAAACCAGGTCTCATGTGTGCTGAGTCAAACCCCAGCCGCAAGTACACAAGTAACTTGAAGCAACTGAGGCTGAGGGACAGCACGAGAGGCCAGCGTTCCAGGACACCGTGATGCTGGACTGTCTGCACTGACCCTCAGCCCCAGGCAGAGTCAGGGGCCACCGTCCCAGATGCCTATGAGGCAGGTGGACAGGAAAGGAGGGTAAGAAGCACCCGGGCTGGGCAAAGCTTGCGAGCGGGACCCCATAGCCTCAGCAAGGACAGCGTTGGGTTAACCCAGCACTTCATGGCCGACTTCTTGGAAGCCTGAATACACTGATGTGAATCTATAAAAAGGGATGTCTAGTGCAGCGTTTCCCAAACTTATTTAACCACAGAAATTTTTCTTTTCTTTTTTTGGAGAGAGATTATGCCCGGCACAGCTTTAAAACCTGCGCACCCACCAATGCGTGGATTGGGACAGTAGCTGATGTGGATCTGTCCTAACACACAAATAAGATGAGGGCCGTGCTGCTGAGGTGTCTGTGGGAGGCACCCACATGAGGGGCGCCCTGGGGGGCAGGACACAGAGGGGGTAGGGGCATAGGATAAAGCTTGGGGCACCCCAGCCCCTGCCGAAGAGGATGGGGAGGGGGGAGGGGGATAAGGGGTCCGACAGCGGAGAGGGAAAAGGAAACAGCTCCCGCACCCCACCCGCACAGTCCCGTGGCCCTTCCCATCCAAGCCAGCCTCCCACCCCCCAGCACGTCTATGCTACTGAACTTGGGCGAACCTCCAGACTCCAGGGAACAGCTAGTCACAAATTCAGTAATTGAAGTCATTAGCGTT
Source organism: Sorex palustris (assembly GCA_028565675.1). Classification (NCBI taxonomy): domain Eukaryota; kingdom Metazoa; phylum Chordata; class Mammalia; order Eulipotyphla; family Soricidae; genus Sorex; species Sorex palustris. The sequence continues at coordinate 15,510 of JAOXYA010306580.1, read as the reverse complement.
GACTCGGAAATGTTTTTTTTTTCTTCTAAGTCTCTCTCTCTCTTGGAGAAGCTTTTAAGACCCTTTAAATTGGTTAATGGAGAGTTTGGAGATGAGGATGGAGCCTGGCTCTCCCTGCCCACCTCCCTGGCTCTCTCCGATACACTCAAGGGCAAGAGCGATGAGCTAATCCAATAGAGTTTTATTCAACTCGCATGTGTTCCTGGCACACCCTGCACGGCGAGGATCACTGCACCTCCTCTCCTGCTCCCAGAAACCCGCTGCTCCCCTCCGCTTGCTCCCAGTCCTCTGCAGGACCATAATCACCCTTTCTGGGGGCAGGTGACAGCATGAACCGGGGCAGGAGAGCAGGAGTCTAGAAACCCCTCCTGGCCTGGTCACTCAGAAGGCCCCAGAACTGGGGGTATCACTTCGTCTCCGGGGGCCACAGAAGCGCCGAGGTTCTTTCAGCACCCCCTCAGCTGCCCGCAGGATGTGGGTCTGCGACGGGGGATCAAGGCCAGGAGTCTTGTCACTGTTCCAGGCCCCGGGGCCTGGCGCACTGGCCTCTTCCTGACTGTGCTGAGCAGGTGCTTCAGGTGTTTGGGGATGGTGGGTGGGTCACTGGCCTCTTCTACGCTGACCCACAGACTCACTCTTTAGGGCTGAAGTGAGAAGGTCTGAAAAGGGGAAGCAGATACTTCAGGCTTTGATGCAAGAAACTTCGCCCAGACCAGAAGGGAACTGGAGGGGCTGCAGTGATAAGACAGCAAGGCGGGAGGCAGGGGGGTTGGAGCGATAGCACAGAGGGTAGGACGTTTGCCTTGCATGCAGCTGACCCGGGTTCGATTACCAGCATCCCATATAGTCCCCTGAGTACCTCCAGGGTGGGCAGGGAGAGCCAGGCTCCATCCTCAGGAGTAATTCCTGAGTACTAAGTCAGGAGTAACCCCTGTGCATCACCAGATATGATCCAGAAAGAAAAAAAAAAAGACAGCAAGGGGGGTGGGGGAGTGGGCGTCTGCCTTGCACAATGTGGCCAACCCGGGTTTATCCCTGGCACCCCATAAGGTCCCCAAGCACCACCAGGTGTGATCTCTGAGTGCAAAGTCAGGAATAAGCACTGCAGGGTGTGAAACAACAAAGAAGTGAAACGGGGAGGTGGAGGAAAATAGTACAATGGTACAATGGGGAAGGTACTTGTCTTGCCATGGCAGACTCGGCTCCATCCCCAGCACTGCACCTGGAAGCCCTGAGCACTGCTGTTTGAGGCCCCAAATAACTAGTGAAGCCGAACTGATGCTGATGAGCACAGAACGGAAGCTGGAGTTGGGGGAGGGGGGGAACCTTTCCATTTCCGGGCACACCCTGCACAAGCCTGAGCCCCAGAAGCCCCTCTTTGATCTCAGAATCCCCCTCCTCATTTGTAGAACTTCTCTGGGTCGGGTCTAGCCACCCCTGGATACAATAACATTCCTCTCCTTTTGGCTTTTGGGGCACAGCTTACTCCAGACTCAGGGATCATTCCTGGTGGTGCTTGGGGGACCATAGGAGGTACTGGGAATTGAACCCGGGTCTGCAGCGTGCAAGGCAAGCACCCTTCCTGCTGTATATCTCTTCTGCCCTTCTGTAGCGTATTTACCAGGCCACTAAACGAATCCTTTGTGTGGGGGTAGAAACGCCTGAATGTCTACCCCACACCTGAAAGACGTCACCGCAGGATGCCAGAGCCATTTATGAGCCACTCAGGTGAAATCGCTTGAGAAGAGGGGGCCCCCACTGCAAATTCCACCCCGACACCCTCTTTCTGATATGCCCCACACCCACCCAGTCAGCCAGCCAGCCACCCCTGGGAGAGTAACCAGAATAGGACTCTGAGCTCACCTTAGCCAAAACCCAGCCTGACGAGGGCACTTTCCAAGGAGCAGGGGTGGGTGGGCAGCGCTCGGCTGGGCCCACAGGGGCTGGAGCCCAGAGGTCCACTTCTACATGGGAGGCCCAGGTTCCCGGTGCTGGCGGCGTGTGGGAGGCGGGCGGCCCCGGCCAGCAGGCTGCTCAGGCTGCAGAGCGACGGGCTGGAGAACGACTTGGGTCCCGTGACCACTGGCCCACTGGCCCCAGGGGCTGTGTGGACAAGAGACACCCTCTTACTTGGGTCTGGCACCAGAGGCAGGGCTTGAGGATTTAGGTCCTGTGGGCACAGCCAACCTCAGCGTGAGTGGGCCGTCCAGGTCCCAGAGTGTCAGCCACTGCGGCCATGTCGGTTGAAGTCACCGGAGCAGTTAGTCACCGGAGCAGTTAGCACTTAGTGCAAAGCCTCCTCCGTGCCAGCGGATGGAGCCCTTTAGCCCTTCAGCCCTTCCAGCCCAACGTGGGGGCGTCTCCTCCTCAGAGGGGAAGAAAAAAGGTTCAAAGGCACAAATCCACGTTGCATGATAGAATGGGGATTAAAACTCAGGCTGAGAGGTTGGAGTGATAGTACACTACGTAGGACACTTGCCTTGCAAGTGCCCAAGCCAGGTTCGATCCCAGACACCAAAAATGGTCTCCTGAGCCCCACCAGGAGTGATCTCTGAGCACAGCCAGGTGTGGCCCCCAAACAAAACAGAACAAAAAAAAGTTTGTTTGTGGGACTTGCCGAGGCCACTGAGGCTTGCCTCTCCAACGCCAGGAAGGGGGTGAGCTCTGGGGAGAAGGCGTGGCTCTGACGCATGTCTATACCTGCTGCCTCCGTGGAAAAGAGTGTCCTCAGCCTATTCTGAGCGGGCTCGTGTCCCAGGGCAGCTGCCTGCTGGTACGTGCGAATGGCTTCTCCCAGGCTCCGCGGCACGCCAAGGCCCTTCTCATAGCAAATTCCCAAGTGGTACCTGCTCTGGGCGTCCTACAGGGAAGAGGGCAGACACAGGTCCGGATGCAGGGCAGAAGAAGCAAGGAGCGTGGAGGGGGCAGGCGGGCAGCACCCACTCGGGGTCAAGGCGAGCCCAAGCCTCCCTGTTGTGGAGGACTTGAACTAGGAAGAGCTGGAGGGTTATCAGAGTTCACATGACACCATGGTGATGAGGAGCCTGCCCAGGAGAACCCAGCCAAAGCCCTGCAGGAGCATCTCGAGCTGAGGCTTGTGCACAAAGCACGCAGAAGGGCCAGCTTGGGAAGCTGGGGGTCACCCCAAAAGGTGGAGCCAGGCAGAGCTGAGGCCTCCCCAGGACCCCCATGCCGCCCAGGACCCAGGAAGAGGGCTGCAAGGCAGATATCAGAGTCGGTTCTCCCATTTGAAAGACTCAAGGGCTAATCCTATAAATAAATAAATAAATAAAATTTTTTTTTTTTAAAAAAGGGCTAATCCTCTGCAAGCGCTGGGTACAGCAGCAGGCAGGGGTGAGAGGCGCCATCCCTACCACCAGGGCACCCGGGTCCAGTCTTGGCTCCATCACTGAGCCTCCACGTAATAACCCTAGGCATGTTATTCTACGCCTCTGCCTCTGCTCTGTCTCCTCTGACGTGAGAATAACGAACACACCTCATTATACAACTGTAAGCATTAAAGAGCTGAGAGGGGCCGGAGCAATAGCACAACAGGTAGGGCGTTTGGTCTGCATGCAGCTGACCCGGGTTCAATCCCCGGCATCCCATATGGGCCCCAAGCACTGCCAGGAGTCATTCTGAGTATGGAGCCAGGAGTAAGCTCTGACCACTGCCAAGCATGGCCCCAAAAGCCAAAATTTTAAAAATTAATAAATAAAGAGCTGGGATTGGTATTACTACTTTCATTCCTCTCCCCCCACCCACCCACCCTTTTTTGGGGGGGTTTTGGGTTACAACTGGCTACACTCAGGGCTTACTCCTGACTCAGTGCTCAGGGCTCAGACCTGGCAGTGCTTGGGAAACTATATGTGATAGTAGGGATCGAGAAAAGCATTTACCCTCTGTACTAGCTTACTGCGCCCCCCCCCATTCTTTGTTTATTAATTAATCTGTGTATATTTTGGTAAGGGCTCTCCCCAGGTGTATTTCAGGGAACCCCAGGGCCACTCTCCTACCTGACTTGTCTGATCCAAGTGATTCTGGGATCACCAAGGTCACCCTTGATGGTACTTAGGTGGCCATGCGGTGCCAGGGATCGACCTGGAGGTCGAGCACACATGAGAATGCACACCAGTCCATTGAGCTATTTCTTGGGCTCTTTCTCCCCCTTTATTTACCTGAATCATTAATCTTTCCCTCTCTATTGGAATATTTGCATCATATTCAATCTTTCCCAACTAAAAATAACAAAACACTGTTCATTTCAATCATGGTTCCATTTCTCTCCTACGATCCAGAAATTCTGTAGTTTCCATAACAGGCAGGTCAGCATTTATGTAACGAAGATGACAGATTTAGGGCTACAGCCTGCTTGGCACCAGGACCCTGTGCTCCCCAGGTGCTTCAAACGAGCTTCCCAGCTCGCCGAAAAGCATTTTGAGAGGCCAGAAAGATAGGACCAGGGTAAGGCACTTGTCCTGCATGCAGCCGACACTGGGTCACAGTGATCTCTGGCACTAGCTCTGGTCCCCCAAACACTGCCAGGAGTGACCTCTGAGCACTGCCAGGAGTGGCCCCCACACCAACAAAACAAAAACATTTACAGCTCTTCCCTCAATCAGATCACAGTCCTCACCACCACCCTGAGACTGACACAGGGTGAAGCAGGCACCTTTGTCCTGGGGTTAATGACAAGGGAAACCTAAGGGATTGGCCCGGGAGTGGGCTGCTGCGTGTCTAACAACTGTCTTGCCCCTCTTTGGTGATTTGTGTAGCCCAGACCCTCCTCCCAGAGTAGACGGGAGGCTGCCAACAGCTCTCAGTGGAGCTGGGGGAGCCGGCCAGGCCCGTGGGACGTGCCCAGGGTCCCGCAGGAAGTGGTTGATACCGCCCCGCTCTCTAGCACAGTGGCTCTTATCAGACGCCCCTGGACACCGACGCCACCGATGCCTCGTACCCCATTGCTCGCTGCAAGCCACAGGTAGTCCACGGCTCTCCGCGCATCCAAGTGTGGCTCCTTGGTGAACAGCACCCCGAGGAAAGCTTGGGCCTGTGGGCAGGGAGGAGGGACAGGAAGGCGCAAGGGGTCACTGCCCGGCTCTAGGGAGCCCACCACCCGGGGCACCCACCGTGGCACGCACCTCCGTCAAGCCTGAGTCGGCCGCCTGCTGGAGCAGGGACAGGGCGCCCTGGCACTCAGGGTCCTGCAGCGAGGGCTCCTGCAGCAGGCACCGGGCACAGCGGTACTGAGCCAGCCTGTGGCCCTGGTCGGCAGCCAGCCGGTAAAACAGGGCCGCCTGTGGCAGAGTGAGAAACCCGTCAGCTGGGAATGCTGAGTACCGGCTTTTCATTTGAGCGACCTTCTTAAAAATTACCTTGATATAATGCCTAATCGGTATTGATTAGTAGGGAAACAGAAATAGGCTAATAAAATTAAAATACAGATAACCCCAAAATAGAAACCCCAGATCCCCAGCTATGCTACCTCTTAAACACAATTCTGTTAAGATTGTAGTGTTCAGGAGCTGGAGCGATAGTACAGTGGGTAGGGCGTTTTCCTTGCACGAGTCTGACCCGGGTTCGATTCCCGGCATCCCATATGGTCCCCTGAGCACTGCCAGGAGTAACTCCTGAGTGCAGAGCCAGGAGGAACCTCTGTGCATTGCTGGGTGTGACCCAAAAAGCAAAAAATAAAAAAAAGAATGTAGTATGCAGGGCCAGAGGGATAGTACAGTGGGGTGGGCGTTTGTCTTGCACACAGAGGACCCAGGTTCCATCCCCAACACCCTATTTAGTTCCCCAAGTCCTTCAGGAATGATCCCTGAATACAGGGTGAAGAGTAGGCCCTGAGGGGCTGGAGCAATAGTACAGCGGGTAGGGTGTTTGCCTCACACGCGGCTAACCCGGGTTCGATTCCCAGCATCCCATATGGTCCCCCAAGCACCACCACGAGTGATTCCTGAGTGCAGAGCCAGGAGTAACCCCTGAGCATCGGCTGGGTGTGACCCAAAGAGCACACACACACACGCGCACACACACACACACACACACACACACACAAGAGTAGGCCCTGAGCACCACCGGGTATAGCCAAAACCAAAACAAAACAAAAATTGATTAAAAAATAAATGAAAAGACTAGTATACAGGGGCCGGGGAGGGAGTACCAAAGGCTGGAGCATTTGCTTTGCTGGGGAGAGCAGCAGCGCAATCCCCGGCACCCACAGCCACCAGCACTGATGGGAGTGCACCAGGGAGGAGCCCCAAAGTACTGAGGTGGGAGTAACCCCTGAGCATCTCCAAGTGCAAACCGCACCCTCCTACCTCTCCAATTAAAAATTTAAAAAACTGAGCTGGAGCGATAGCACAGCGGTAGGGCATTTGCCTTGCATGCAGCCAACCAGGTTCAATTCCCAGCATCCCATATGGTCCCCCGAGCACCTCTAATGCACGATTCCTGAGTGCATGAGCCAGGCGTAACCCCTGTACACCACCGGGTGTGACCCAAAAAGAAAAAAAAAAGAAAAAAATTTAAAAACTGTCTATCGATTTTGTGTGAACAAGCTCAACTGTCTAGCCCACTAGAATCAGGAGCCTCCTGCCCACCAGGAGTCAGGAGATTCCTCCTAATTTCCCCCCTCATGACAGGGAGAGAGAAGCCAGATGTTCCCCAAGCCCTTCTCTCTGTCCCTTTCTGGAGGTCACTCTGGGCAGACCCCCAAGTTGGGCCTGGGGCAGGGAGAGGTACAGAACCTTGCCGAGGTCCCGGGGGGTCCCTCTGCCGTGCTCGTGACACAGGCCCACGTTGTACTGGGCTTTGCTGTAGCCCCGGTCTGCTGCTTTCTGGAAGTAAGAGAAGGCCGCTGCTGCATCCCCTCGCTTCATGCTCTCTGTCCCTGGAAGAAAACAGGGAATTTCTCCCACTCAGCCCCCCTGCTGACCCGGCCCGCATCCTCAGCCAGGTACCACCATTGGCTGCTTCTTTTGCTGCTAGACTCTTTGCAGATCTGGTTTACCCAGATATTAGCGGTTTTGGTCCCTGGCTATTCACATCCCTGACTTCCTCTGGGGAACTAGCCCCACCCCTGCTATCAATGTGCTGCCCTGACTCTCTCTCAGCAGCTTCTGTGGGTAACAGTTACTGCCCCTCCGTCCATCCTGTATCTCTGGCGCTTTCCTGATCCGGGTCCTTGGCAGGTGGATAGATCCCAGATGATGCCTTTGGTGTTTGAGACCAACAAAACTTCACAGATATAGAGGAAACCATTTAATCTGGCTTTCTGAGGAAACTGTGAGAGAATACACAAGAGCCAAGCCCCGAAATCAGCTCCATCCAATTCTAAAGCCTGTGTTCTTTTTTTATCACCCAAACACAATGAGAAACCGGGAAGGCGCTGGCGCAGCCAATTCTCAGCCCCGGTCTGTTCTCAGCCCCGGTCTGCTCCCGGGCTTTCTCCTGCCCCAGGGAAAAAACTCTTTTTCTGCCTTTACCACCAGACCTCCGCATCCTGTTTCTGCTCTTGAACCTTCAGACCACACTGGGTCTTTCAGCACCTTTTTGGCACGTGCTTTAAAAACCAGCCTTTTTATTTTTTGGTCCTAACTAAAGCGCTTCAAGAGCACAAGCAAATAAAAAAAAAAAAAGAGCACAAGCTCTGTCACCTGGACGAGACTACAAAAATCCTGGTGGCAGCAGCAGAAAAAGAATGTGGAAGAAATAACTTTGCAGAGGGTGAAGGCTCTATACAAATGCAAAATATGATGATGGCTTATGCTCCCTTTGTGTTCCGCCATGGCTCAGCACTTGCTGAATAAATGAATATATGAATGAAGGAAGGGCCCAGGAAACTCTCCGAAGCGACAGGCTGCCCATTAAAATCACAAAATGCAAATGAGGTCAGAGCCAGGTGCCATTGAGGCAGCAGTGAATGAGAGCTGCGTCCCTCGCTGTCCAGGGTAGACAGAGCTGCTGTCCTTGAGAGGACCCTTGAAAGGACAGCATCCACTTCCTCTCCCTGTCCCTGCCCTGCCCCATCAACAGACTCTTCTCTTCTCCTTCCTTCACCACTAGCCCCGGCCGGGCCCCCCACGACCTGGGCTCCTCAGCAGTGCTCCCTCTGCTCTCCCACCAACCCACACCTGTCTACACAACAGCCAGAGAGTTCTTTGGTAAAGTAGATCCAATCAAAGAAGTGACTGTCCCCCTTCCTGGGCAGTTGGTCCTCAGGAGTCACTCCAAGCTCTGCACTCAGGAATGACTCCTGGCAGGGCTCGGGGGACCCAACTGGATGCCGGTGATCAAACCCAGATTGGCCATGTGCAAGGCAAACGCCCTCCCCGCTGTACTATGGCTCCGGCCCCTCCAAAGGGTTTCTTGACTTGAATCCTCTGGTCTGGCTTGGAGTTCTCCCACACCCCACAAGGCCTGTTTCTCTAACTTCCTTTCCTCTCTGCTGCTAATCACCAAGTTCTAACTACACTCACTTTTCTTTCATTTCTTCTTTTTTTTTTCTCATAGAAGTCACTCCTGGTAGTACTGGGGTGGTGGGGGATAGGGTGGGGTACAGGGAAGAGGTCACTCCCAGGGACGCCTGTGGGCTAGGGGTCCAACTCGAAGACTCATGCATGCTCAGCCTGTTCGCCCATGTGAGCCATCTTCCCGGCTGCCCTCCATCAAGTTCACAGCAAAACTCAATCCTGTCTCAGGACCTCAGTCCTTGCTTGGAATGCTTTCTCCAGATGGAAACAAAACTGGCTTATTTTTGGTAAATGTGAGCTTATTTTGTCCTAGCTCAAATCTCTTCCCATCGGTGAGGGAGGCGAATTTTACTCCTTGGTCACGTCATGGACGCGTGAACTCATTTAACTGTTTCCCTAACATTTAGCACCGTTACAAATCCTCACTTTCATTTGTTTGTCAAATTAGTGTTTTTCTGTCCAACTCACATGTGAACTTCTAGAGGAAAGGGAGGGGTTTTTTTGTTGTTGTTGTTCTTGTTTTTTTATGAATCTTTGTATCCCCAACCTGAAAAGTAATTCCCGGCTCAAGGTGATTCTCAACAAGTTTGTTGTGGGGGCCGGAGAGATTGTACAGCAGGGAGGGAGCTTGCCTTGTATGCGGCTGACCCGGGTTCCATCTCCGGCATCCTTTAGGGTCCCTCGAGCACCATCCTGAGTATAGAGCTAAGAGTAAGCCCTGAGCATTGCTGAGTGTGTCCCCAAAACAAAACAAAAAAATTGTCCTGGATCAATTCCAACCACTCACCAGCCTATCACTAGACTCTAGGAGACATAGCTGGGAGCCTGGGTCTCATAGTGGAAGGCCTAAAATTTAAGCCGAATCACCGCAGAGACTGGGACAAATGGTGGGACATGCATCTGGAGTGAGAGGTACCTATCTGTGCCCAGACAGTCTCCCCTAAACCTCAAGAGTGTCACGCTTGTGAAAAAAAAAAAAAGAGAGATAGGGGCTGGAATGATATTACAGCGGGTAGGGCGTTTGCCTTGCACATGGCCAACCTGCGTTCGATTCCCAACATCCCATATGGTTCCCTGAGCACTGCGAGGAGTAATTCCTGAGTGCATGAGTGAGGAGTAACCCCTGTGCATTGCTGGGTGTGATCTAAAAAGAAAAAAAAAAAGTGTTGTGCTTTCCTAGGGGTGTAGCAGAGGATGTTAAGTGTCCTCTGATTGATTGCTAGAATTCATATTCTCAGAATTTACAGGTCAAGCCCCTGGGTTTAACCAAAGACTACATTTCCCAGCCTCCTCTGCACTTATGGCCCTTTGTTTCCTTCCAATCCCAATAGCAATTAGTAAAGTCCGTAGGTCAGGTCCTAAGGGAAGTCCTGGTCCTTGGGCCTTCCCTCCTTCCCCTGGCAGTTGGCCAGAGTAGGGATGGGAAGGTGGAGCCGGAACAGGCTAACCAGACCTTGAGATGGAGCCGGTTCTAAGAATGGCAGGACAGGTGGACATATCTGGACACATGTGGGTCCCTGGCACCTAGGGGCCGCCCTGCCAGATTCAGCCTCCCACCTGGGAGAAAGCAGATGGCTGAGGAAGCGCCCCCTGACATGGTTGGCCTGACCAGACACTCTCCATTCACCCCTACCCCCACCTGCCAGTTACCCAGGAAGTTGAACACGATGGAAACGCTGAGCTGGAAGAGCCGCTGAATGGAAATCACAGCCTCCTCCAGGGAAAGGGAGCCGGATCCGTCTTGCTCCTGGGAATACCAAGGCTCACCATGAGATGGTTGTGCCAGCCCAGAGGGGTGTTCCCAGGATTGGGTTGCTAAAATGTGGACAGTACCTGCTTTTCGCCACTGGGCAGAAGCTGGTCTGGTTCTACCTGGCATTCAGAGTTGCTGTTGGTATTCAAGAAGTGGGTGTCACCGAGGCCTGCAAGGAAAATGGCTGATATCCAGCCAGGCAAAGGAGAAGGGATTATTGTTCCATTTCTCCTACTCTATCCTGCCCCACCATCCAGCACCATTGCCAGGAAGCCAAATCATTCTTTTTGTTATCTTTTGTTTTGGGGCCACACTCAACTGTGCCCAGGGCTTACTCCTGGCTCTGTGCTCAGGAGTTATTCCTGGCGGTATTCAAGGCACCATATAGGATGCAGGGAATGAAACCTGGGTCAGCCACACAAAAGGCAACAAGTGGGTACACTGTACTTCCATTCTGGCCCAGGAACCCAAATAATTCTGAATCACCCCCCAAAGCATGGGGCCTCCTGGGAATGACCATGCAACTTGGCTTATGCGGCAACAAATATCCCAACTGCCCCCACTACCCCAGCTTCACTGGCCTGAGGGTTCATACCTTCCTCCGAGGGCTCCTGGCACACTGCTGCATGCAAGGAGCTGCGTGAAGAGGGGCTCTGGGAGCGGGCGGGTGGCTCACCCCCACTCAGTCCAGCATCCCTCCGGACAGGGTGTTGGGGTGCAGATCCATCGGGGCCAGGAAGAATGTGATTCCGCAGGGCTGCAAAGAGCCAGCAAGAATGGGCAGGTCAGAGGGGACTGGGTCAGAGTGAGTGATAGCTCCCTGACATTTGGGGGAGAAAGTGCAAACTCCTAGGATATCCCCTCTCCCCCATTCCTTTCCTCTGCTGGCTTCCCCTAACAGGTACCAGGGTACCACATCTATACTGATCTCCCATCTCCGGGCACCAATCACTCCTCCGCCTGCATTCTTCCAGTGCCAAGGCATCTATCTGAGCTGACCACTGTGGCTTCAGCACACAGTCCTTGGTAGCAATACTGATAATGACGTCAACCCTATTAGTGACAAGAACTGAGATTTTGGTTTTGTTTTTGTTTGGGGGTCACACTCAGCGATGTTCAGGGGTTACTCCTGGCACTGCACTCAGGAATTACTCCTGCAGGGGCTCAAGAGCCCATGAAGGATTCCAGGGATCAAACCCAGGTTAACTGTGTGTAAGACAAGTGCCCTCCCTGATATGCTATCACTCTATCACGCAAGCCCCAAAACTGCACTGCACTGCACTGTCCTCCCGTTGTTCATTGATTTGCTCCAGTGGGCCCAGTAACACCTTCATTGTAAGACTTGTTGTTACTGTGTTTGGCATATCAAATACATCACGGGTAGCTTGTCAGGCTTTGCTTGTGGGCGAGATACTCTTGGTAGCTTGCTGGGCTCTCCGAAGAGGTGTGGAAGAATTGAACCCGGGTCGGCTGAATAAAAGACAAGTGCCCTTTCTGATGCGCTATCACTTCATCACTCCAGACCCAGAACTGAGATTCCTTTTTTCTTTTTGAGTCACACCCGGCAATGCACAGGGGTTACTCCTAACTCATGCACTCAGGAATTACTCCTGACGACACGCGGGGGACCATACGGGATGCTGGGAATTGAACTCCGGTCGGCCGTGTGCAAGGCAAACACCCTGCCCGCTGTGCTATCACTCCAGCCCCATAACTGAGATTCTTAATGAGCACTTATGAAGTACTGGGTACTGTCCTTGACGTCTGTGAACTTGGCCTTCCTGAAAAATCTATGGGCTGGGTTTTATTATTACTCCAAGTGACAGATGAAAAGACAGAGGTACAGGAAGTGAAGAGGGACTTTCCTGGGGGCCGTGAGACCAGCAAACAGCATGTCTCTGATGACTAGGACCCTGACAAGCCTAATCAGAGCCTTCACTATTAGACTACCTGGGCCCTGGGACATAGTAGCTCCTCAATAAGGAGTGTTCGGCTGGCCGGAGTCTGACCTGAGGCTGAGGGGTCAGGAAGCCACACCCGGGCTGAAAGTAGTCTGCTACCCCGGGTGATGGGAGGACACTGGGGGGCAGGTGTGGCCACGCCTGGGGTGGATAGAGCTTCCTCATCCTCCCTTTCCTCTGCCTCCGATAGGAAAGGCAAGGAGCGAGCTGCTGACGGCTCATTTCCTGAGGTGTGTCCGCAGAGGCTTCCTGGCCCCCAGAAACTCCCACCCCACCCCACCCGCCTGTCCACGGGCGAAGAACTCACAGGAGTACACAGGCCACAAGGGAGACGAGAGGAGGCGGTCCAGGGGGCTGCGCCAAGAGCAACGCTCGGTTCGCTGACGTCCCTCTGACAGAGATGCCCGGAAGTGGAGCTGCCTCGCCAGCTGCAGGGCCAGCACGGCCAGGGTGCCCTGTGGAGGACAGGACCCAGGATCCACCGCTGCACCCGCCACCACAGCTCCAGGCCACTTCCGGGAGCAGCTCCACCCCCACACATTCAGAACACCCCAACTCTTCTCTGGAGCCCAAATCCCACCCACTCCATAGTGATACCTCTTGGACTAGGCTGTATCAGCGCCAGGGGGGCAGGAACCCTTCTGTTTTGCTCCCCAATTCTCTTCTCATCCTCAAGAACTTAACAGAGCACTAAGATAAGCACTAAGACACACACATACAGACACACAGACACACACAAACACACATGCTGGATAAATGCACGAGCAAGTGACTAACAGTCAAAGCAAGCGAATGTGTCTTGGTTAGGAGGACTTCGTCACACTATAGCATCTGGCTCACTCTCTTTCTCCAGCTTGGTACATCCTTATCCCCCATCAAGCCACCTGGCCACCGTCATGGGCATTTGAAGGGGTCCCCCAATAGGAGACCTCAGCCAGCTCCTAGCCTATGGCTTGTTTGTCCCTGTGTCTTCTAAGCAAGGCCACTCAAGGACGGATTCACAGTCTCATGCACCATGCACAATGGCCAGCGAGACAGAAACAGGCCAGTCTGCCACTCAAAACAGTCTTGCAAGCCCTGAGCACCGCCGAATGTGGCCAAAACCAGAACCAAACCAAACAAAAACCAGACAGCTAATTGTGCGAACTGCCAAAAAGGAAATAAATCGGTTTACCCGTGCATAAAAGGGACCATAAAAGGTTTGACAAAAGAGGAGCCAGAGAAAGCCCCTGGGTGGAGGGTGAGCTGAGAGAAGGCAGAGAAGGAGCCAGCATGGCAGCCCAGGGCAGTGGTAACAGGGCTGAGGGACAATCTCAGGGCTCTGGGGTCCAGGCTGCTTCCCAAAGGGCTCCTCTGACATCACCCAAGGGCTCAGATCTTCGCCAAATGAACAGATACTTCCCACAGAGATGTGGAGACAATGAGACGGCGAGGCTCAACAAAGGCACTAGCAACCAATTTTCAAATTTTATTTCATTTTTGGTTTACACTCAGGGGTTGTTCCCAGTTCTGCACTCAGAAATTACTCCTGGCAGTGCTCAGGGGACCTCCCGGGATGCCAAGGATTGAACCAGCCTCGTCTCACCTATTTTAAAATGAGACAACTGAGTGTCACAGAGGTCAAGTTATGAGCCCAAAGTCCACAGCATGAAAGTGACAGAGAACCCCTTCTCTGGGGACCAGAGAGATAGTACAGCGGGTATGCATTTGCCCTGTGTGCGGCTGACATGGGTTCAATCCCTGGCACTGTATACAGTCCCTGGATACTGCCAGGAGTAAGTCTGAACACAATTGGGTGTGGCCCAATTCCCATCTTGCCTTCAAATTGAAAAACCAGTGACAAAGAGAGAGTTCAAAGGGCTAAGCACACTCTTTGCATGCAAGAGGCCCAGGTTTGACTCCTGGCACTGAATGGTGCCCCAGCACCAGCGAGGAGCAACCCCTAAGCACAGAGCCATGAGTACTCCCTGAACATAACAGTGGGGGGTGGCCCCCAAAAAACACCGCAATAGTAAGCAATAGTGGGCCAGAGAAATAGTATAGTAGGTAGGGTGCTTGTTTTGTACACAGCCAAGCCGGGTTCAATCCCTAGCACCCAATATGGTTCCCCAAACTGTACCAAGAATGATTTTTGAGCACAGTGTCAGAATTAAGCCCTGAGCACTGCCAGGTGTGGTCCTAAAACAAAAGCGAACAAAATTTTAAAAACAAACAAACAAAAAAACACGACCGGCAAGAGATGTGACAGATTTCAGAATGAGCTTCTTGAAGACAAGAAGCATATCTACCATGTTTTCAGCTACAATCCTAGCACCTGGCAAAATTTCCAATTTGGCGAAACTCAAATGTTTTCTAAATTAAAAAAGGAATACTTGGGGGGCTTTGGGGGCAGTGGGGGAGAGGGGGAGAGGAACAAAAATATCTCCCCGAATAATATGCTCCAGTGCCATGGGTTAGTCAAGTTTGAAGTAAGGACACAATGATACCTGAGTGCTCATAATGTCATGCAGGGTCATCCTCACCCACACCGAAGGTCCAGGGAAGAACTGGAGAAGGCTTACCCAAGAGACAGCATCCCACAGAGTGTTGGAGGAGATGCCGGCAGACTTCCTTTGGAAAGCATCCTTCCATCCATGGAATCTTGGGCCTTTACTACCTGAGCCTGGTCCAGACCTAGAGGATGCAACAAATGCTACCAAGTTCTGTCCCAAGTGAGCAGTGCAGGCCAGAGACAGATCAGGGGAAAGGCACTTGTCTTATATGCAGCCCACCCCAGTTCAATCCCCAGTTATGTGGTCCCAGAAGCAGAACCAGGAGTAACCCAGCATAGAGAGCCAGGAGTAGTCCCAGAGTACTGCTGGGTATGGCACCAAATGCCAACACTACCACCACTCCCCCCTCCAACCCCTCCAATAAAAAAGAAGTCAAATAGAAGATGAAGGAGGCCAACGAAAGAGAGAAGTGGCAGAACATAATTTCTTACTTGTTACAGCTGGGCACAGGGACCAGGACGGTAGAAGATGCAGCCTGAGGCCCATCTGGGCCAGGGTACTTGGGGGTCACACACCGGAAGCCGGGTCTCAGCAGGCAGGGAAAAGCTACATAGAACAAAAAGATTATTTATCTTTTTTCTCCTTTTTATTTCTTTTTTTCCAATTTTAATAAAATCACTTTAAGATAGTTACAGACTTACAAGCTTTTGTGATTATGTTTCAATCAAATAATGTTCGAGTACCCATCCCTCCACCAGTGCCCATTCTCCACCACCAATGTTTCCAGTGATCCTCCCCCCCCCCCCCCCCCCCCCCCCGCCCCCCCC
>JAOXYA010306287.1:0-18795 GCA_028565675.1 Sorex palustris | reverse complement strand
CCTCCACTCCCCTCTTCTCCCCACCCTGCCTCGCTTTAGTGCTGCTGCTTGGGCAGAAGAGAGAAGCACCAAATGATCGCGAAAACTACGCAGATCTGGGACGTCCGCTCTGGGGGCTGGGAGGATGCGCTCAGAGGCTGATCTGGGGAGGTGATGGGAACGTAAGAAGGCGAGAAAGGCGGTCGTCGCACGCACAACTCCGGAGCCATGGGATGGAAACTGTGGATGTCTAGGCAGAAAATCTAGTCAGGGAGCAGATTTGAGGGTGGGGGTGGGGGGTCGCATCTGGTGGTGATCGGGAATTCCTCTGCACTGTCACTCCAGACCCACAACATACAGCGGTTCTACATGTTGAGAAGCTTTAGGTGTTGTGGGAAAGTCATGGTGTGAGAACTTTTGTTTTTCTGTGTTTTGGACTCCTCCTCACGTGCTGGTCGTGCATTCTACCATTGAGCTTCGTGCTGGCTTCTGAGTTAGAGCACAGATCAAAGTTCGGAAAATTGATTATCAGATATGGGCAGCAATCCGTGGGTCAGAACCGGATCACATATTCACCACAGTGCTGGGGTGAATGACTGTCCTCGTGTAGACTGGTTCAGAGTCAGCCCGGGAGCTTCCGGTGGGCTTTATTGAGCTCCTGAAACGGGGCAGTCTGACCCTGGACATCAAGTCATCCTGAAAATTCATTCAGATGTGTTTGGGTGGGTGTATGCTAAGAGAGTTCTACAAACACACACACACAAGAAGAATGATGTCCTCGGTGCGTGTATTGTAGAATAGTGTCTGATGTCACCCAGGGAAACCTCTGTAACTGCCTTACTCTGGGCATTGAAAACGGTTTAAGAAAGAACATATTCTGAAGCATTGTTTTGTGGTCATAATAATCCTTTTCCACCCATGGTTTTGGGGCCCCACACAGTGGTGCTCAGGGCTTCCTCCTAGCTCGGAGGGACCCTATGGGGTGCCTGGGATTGAATTTGGGTCAGCCATGTACAGAGCAAGTGTCCTCCCTCCCTGCTGGACTCCCTCTGGCTCTTGTACAAATAGTAATTATGGGAAGTAGTAGCTACGGCTCATCGGCTTCTGGTTTGAAATAAAGCACCTCGCTTCGTTTTATTTATTTATTTTTGGCTAGGCATCTTTTAAATTTTTTTTTTTAAAAAGCTCAAATAGACTCTCATCTCAACAGAACAATTAGAGTATGTCGTTGATGAAAAATGCCAATCACCTCTGCTTTCTGTTTTTTGTTTCAGTCAATGAGCTTATACTCAAGCAGAAGCAGAGATTTGAGGAAAAGAGGTTCAAGTTGGATCACTCAGTGAGTAGCACCGTATGTTTCAACTCTTTTTTACTATTTTGAAAACCTATTCATGTGGTGGGGCCGGGGTGGGGGGTGGTTTAATAGTGATGTTAAAGTGTTGTGCCTTAGTGGACTTTTCTCGAGGGGGGTTTGTGTAGAATACTTTTTATTCAGTGAATATTCTTAACTGTTATTTTAAAAATGTACTGGTCGTCTTTGGAAAAGTCTGGTGGAATCTCACTGGGTCAAGGTCTTGGAACATTTGCCCTTGAAAGGATTCTGCGGCAAGGTGGAACAATGGGTGGTAGTTGGGAATTTTCGGAAGGTTTCTCAGCTGGAGAGAACCGGCTCCAAATCGAGGCAAGTGAACATAAGTGGGGAGTGTTTTTCTAATATAGAGACAGTGAATGTGTAGAAATGTGTGGAAAGTCTAACTTGAAGGCAGTAGGTGCCTGGGAGGAGTAGATTAGAACAGCGCGGTTCTTCTGTAGCTGTGTAATAAACATGTTCACTATCACTATCGCCCCGTTGTTCGTCGATTTGCTCGAGCGGGTGCCAGTAACATCTCCTTTCGTCCCTGTCACGTGCCAGTTTAGCCCAGTGGCATACTGGGGGCTCTTTCAGGGTCAGAGGAATGAGGACCATCATTGTTACTGTTTTTGGCATATCAAGTACTCCACAGGGAGCTTGCCAGGCTCTGCCGTGCGGGCGGGATACTCTCTGTAGCTTGCTGGGCTCTCCGAGAGGGATGGCGGCTTTTGGGGCAGCCTCTAATCGCCTTTACAGGTGTTCCCAGTCAGGCATATATGCAGGCAGCAGACTCTCGGTCGCCTGCCAGGTTCTCTGAGAGTGAGAACTAGATAACAAGAGGTTGCGCGGCCACAAACGTGGCCACGTGCTTCTGGGAGCTTGGTTTTATAATCTCTGGATTCTGGCCGTTGATGGGGTTACACGGCAGTTGTATAAAGTTACACATTATAACACGTGTAATAAACATGTTAGCAAGTGCAGATGTGGGCTTGTCTGAGCCTTGGGAAGACCGCCACTTGCTGAAGTTGCTGAGTTTCTTCTCTTTTTCAGAACGGCCACCGGTGGCAAATATTTCAGGATTTACTGGGAACTGACCAAGATAATCTTGACTTGGCCAACGTCAACCTCATGTTGGAGTTGCTGGTGCAGAAAAAGAAACAGCTGGAAGCGGTAAGTGACCTTGAATTTGCATTTCATCACATTGGAGATGATCTAGATGGAGAAGTAGCGGGACGGTCAGCAAGAATCACCTGCAAACGTCGCGTGCCAAGGGGTTCTCGTCATTTTTTTGGTGTTAGGGCTGAACCCCAGTCTCGGTTGTGAGGAAGCACAGTGTCATTCAGGGATTGAGCCCAGGAACTGAACCTGGGCACCCGTTCTCCCTCACGGCCTCTCCTCAGCCCTGTTTTCATTGTATAGGGGATGTTGGTCATTGCTTGTCTTTCTGAATTTCTTCCTGGCCACACCGTCTCCTCCTCACACATGAGATTTTGAGGGAAGAGAGAGGCACAGTTGAGGGGCAGGGGAGACGGCGCAGATGCTTCAGTTTCTTTCCAGGCATTGTGTGATTATCCGAAGACAGAGTTGGGAGCAGTTCCATAGAGCACTACTGCGTCTGACCCCCAAAGAGTTACGCCCTCCACCCACCATAAAAAAAAAAAGAACCAGTTGGAATTTTTGAATTTTTGATCCCCTTCAATGGAGCAGGTGATTCACTCTTCTATTTTGAGAAAAACGCTGACATTTCCCCCACTGGTGGTAGCTTAAAGAAAGTCTCTTTGGGGAGTTGTGTAAGAGGCACTAAAAAATGTGTTTGCTGTGTGGGCCACCGTACTGAAGACCCAGGTATGGACTGATTATGGGAACTTAATTTCCTTCACCTTTTTTCCCTTTCCTTGCTGCGAAACTTTATCCTTGTCTTTTTTTTTTAGCCTTATGACTTAGAATTGAACAGACAGGGATCTTAATTGTAGATTGCAAAGTCTTTCTTTTCTTTTTTCTTTTTTTTTTTTTTACTTTTTGGGCGATGCACAGGGGTCACTCCTGGCTCTGCACTCAGGAATCACCCCTGGTGGGGCTCAGGGGACCCTATGGGATGCCGGGGATCGAACCCGGGTCAGCTGCATGCAAGGAAAACACCCTCCCCGCTGTGCTATGGCTCCAGCCCCGCATCTGAGTTCTTTTTAAGGCATTTTGTTTTGTTTTCCGTTTGGGGGCCACACCCGGCGATGCTCAGGGCTGACTCCCGGCTCTGCACTCTGGAATCACTCCTGGCGGTGCTCGGGGGACCCTATGGGATGCCGGGGATCGAACCCGTGTTGGCCAAATAGTATCATGCAAAATCACAGTGGAAGGTTTAGACCCCAAGATCCCCTCTCCTGGGTTTGGCGGGCTCTGAGCTGAGCAGAAGTATGGGCAGGAGTTCAAATCCCCGGGGTACCAATGGTGCCCAGGGCTTTCAAGGCAACGCTGCAGTGTGAGCCTGGCAGCTCAGTGGTCTGTGAACAACAGCACCACAGTGTCCAGCTCTATTAGAGCCACATGTGTGTGAACACCCCCCAAAAAACTGGGACGCAGCCCCCCTCCCCCAGTGAGCATCATAAGAAGCTGAGAGAGAAAAAAAAAACAGTTTTTGTTTTTAGCTTTGTTTTTCAGCCACATTCAGCAGTGCTCAGGGCTTACCCTACCTCTGCACTCAGGGATCACTTCTGGCAGGCTTAGGGGAACATCCGAGGTGTTGGGGATCAAATCTAGGCTGGCCATATGCAAGGCGGACACCCTACCCACTTGAGCCATCACTCCGGAAGTTCAAATTATTTTTTTCAAGAAAGACTTTGCTTTTGGGCTGGAGCAATATCACAGCGGGGGGGGGGCGTTTGCCTTGCACGCAGCTGACCCGGGTTCGATTCTTCCGCCCCTCTCGGAGAGCCCGACAAGCTACTGAGAGCATCCCACCTGCCACCTGCACGGCAGAGCCTGGCAAGCTCCCTGTGATGTCTTCGATATGCCAAAAATGGTAACAGCAAGTCTCACAATTTGTTGTGAGACGTTCCTGGTGCCCGCTCGAGCAAATCGATCCACAACGGGTGGACAGTGCTACAGTGCTACTATTTGGCTGGGAATGAGCAGGGCTGGATAAGAGTAGATAAACAGAGTAGATGAACTATAATTCCTACATAATTCTATAAAGGAATTAATTCATAGATGAAGAGTGTAATTTAAAATAACGTTTCGGAGCTGGAGTGATAGCACAGCAGGGACGGTGTTGGTTTTGCACGTGGCTGACCCGGGTTCGATTCCCAGCATCCCATAGGGTCCCCTGAGCACCACCAGGTGTGATTCCTGAGTGCAGAGCCAGGAGGAACCCCTGTGCCTCGCAGGATGTGACCCAAAAAAGAAAAAAAATGTTTCTTAAAACTAGTTTTAGTACTATCTCACAGTGATTCAATAAAAAAAAAAAAAACTAGTTTTAGTTGGTTTGGAGGAAAATGCCTTATGTTCAGAAATGTCAGTTAACAAATGGAAAAGCTGGATCCATAGACGTAATGTATACAACTGTATCGTACCGGTTGATGGTGGTGGTAAAAAAATGAACTGTTAGAATTTAAAAGAACAATAATGATTTTCTATTTTAGGAATCACATGCGGCCCAACTACAGATCCTTATGGAATTCCTCAAGGTTGCAAGAAGAAATAAGAGAGAGGTATATTTAATATATTTTACATTATGTTTTGATCACTATTAATGACTGTTTCCATTATATTCATTTATATAATGGGTCTCAGGCCTAAATAACTTAAACATTTTATTTCATTCATTTTAGAAAGTAGAAAAAGCTTATTGGAAAGTAGAAGAGAAAGGAAAAGTAACTATATGGGGAGGAGCTGAGGTATAGGACTTAATTCAATTTAAACATTTTGAAGGTATTTGAATTTTCAGTTTTTCTTAAGCTTTGTTCTTTTAATTCTGACACTTTATGACTTGATATTTAAAAAAGTTCTTTCTGGGGGCATGCAGATTATAAAATGACTTATCTCAGAGCTGTAATGAATAGAAACTAATTATTAAATGACATCTTATCTACGCCTGAAAGACGTCTTAGGGACTTGGTTAATAAAATTTTCGTAGCGAGGATTACCCTGGCTAGTTGCTTTGGGGGAGTGGGGACTCCGTTACAGTGCTCACGGGGTCCGGGGCCGACTTTCACTGACACTTGACCAGCTGGGCCAGGTGGCTCCGAAAACGGGCCTGAGGATGTGGTGCTGACTGCAAGCGCTGGTGATGCTGGGGTCCATCTGGGAGGGCTGTCTGGGGGTGCTTGGAGGGGCCTCACACCAGGCAGAGGTGGGCTCCCCCCTCACTGTGCTCTATCCCCAGCCCCAGACTTAAGTGTTTTTCTTTTTTTTTCTTTCTTTCTTTCTTTTTTTTTTTTTTTTTTTTTTGCTTTTTGGGTCACACCCGGCAATGCACAGGGGTTACTCCTAGCTCTGCACTCAGGGATCACCCCTGGCAGTGCTCAGGGGACCATATGGGATGCTGGGAATCGAACCCGGGTCCGCTGCATGTGAGGCAAATGCCCTCCCCGCTGTGCTATTGCTCCAGCCCCTTAAGCGTTTTTCTTGAGGGGAAATGCATACTGGGAACAAGCAAGGCCAACTCTAGAGAAGTGTTCATTGTATCATTGGGAATGAACACTCGGCCTCACGCAGGAGAACTAGTAAAATAGGCCAGAATGCTCTACTAGCATGTGAAATTCTGATTTTTTTTTTTTTTTTTGCTAAAAATTCTTCAGTCCCTTTATACTTGTACAGAATTTGGGAAAATTGGAGAGCAATTATCTGTGTTTTTGGTATTAAGCTAAAATAACTTTAAAAACTACTTTATGCGTAAATTCCTGTCTCAAAACTGCTATTGGGCCAGAGTGATAGTACAGCGAGTAGGGCGTTTGTCTTGTATGCAGCTGACCTGGGATCGATCTCTGGCATCCCATGTGGTCTCCCAAGCACCGTCAGGAGTGATTCCTGAGTGCAGAGCCAGGAGTGACCCCTGGGCATCTCTGGGTGTGACCAAAAAAGCAGAAAAAAAAACCCCTATTTTTATTTTGAGTTGTCTAAGGATACGTCTAATTAATTTTTTTTTTATGAGCTAGGTTCTTTTTAAAATAAGTTGATGAGGTTAGAGCGATAGTACAGCGGGTAGGGCATTTGCCTTGCACGCGGCCGACCTGGGTTTGATTCCCAGCATCCCATAGCGTCCATTGAGCATCGCCAGGAGTAATTCCTGAGTGCAGAGCCAGCAGTAACTCCTGAGCATTGCTAGGTGTGACCCAAAAAGCAGAAAAATTAAGTAAGTTGATGGATGGTTTAATTTTGATGAATAACTTGCATTGCCAAGATATTCTGTTATCTGAATTTTTCACTTCTCCTTTTTTGATTATTGATTGTTTATTTTATTTGGAGGACAGATTGCTTCACTCGGTGGTTCTCAGAGCTTACTCCTTGCTCTGCTCAACAATCACTCCTGTTGATACTTGAGAAAACGTATGCGATGGTGCGAACGGAATCCGGTTCGGCCACATTTGAGGCAAAAACCACAACCCCTGGGCTCACTGAGAGGAGATTCATAATCAAACCTAAGCAGTCGTTTGATTATTGATTATGAACGTGTAAATGAAACAGTTGAGTGAATGATCCAAACATGATATTTCCGGATTCAGTGAAATGACTGGTCATTATCTATGGGCTTGAGCTATTTAAGGATTAAGCCTTGGGCCTTTTGATGTTTTTGAAGAGTCTATTTTTTTTTTTTTTTTTTTTTTTGCTTTTTGGGTCACACCCGGCGATGCACAGGAGTTACTCCTGGTTCATGCACTCAGGAATTACTCCTCGCGGTGCTTGGGGGACCATATGGGGTGCTGGGAATTGAACCTAGGTCGGCTGCGTGCAAGGCCAATGCCCTACCCTCTCCTGCCCCTGAAGAGTCTATTATTGTTTAGAACAGATTTAGATTGAACAGAAACGCGCAGACAGACAGCTGTCAAGAGAATGACAGCCCTCGTGCTTGCCGTGCGTATGGCCAGTCACCTTTAGATTCCCAGCACCATACAAGCTCCCCCCAAAGCCCTCTGCTCATGATCCTTGAGCACTGAGCCAAGAGTATGCCCTGAGCACTTCTGGGTGAGTCCTAAAAGCCAAATAAATGAAATAAAAAGTAGTGCTTCTGAAATATGCCCTGCCCTGCGAAGCCGACAGGCTGGCTTATGTTGCCACAGCTCTGGGTGCCGCTAGAAGACAAACGGGACATGAGACAGGCCTCCCTGCTCGCACCCGTCAGTTCCCTGACCTTCCCTGCACGTCGGGTGGGCCGCCTTGGTGACCACCGCACCTGCAGCTATTGGTGTCAAAGAACCTTGAGCCTGGGGCTTGTTGGCAGACCTTCTGGTGCTTGCTTTGTAGGGAAACCCGTTTTATATTGGTCCGAGAGTAACTCTGCCTTCTGTCCCTGAGGAAGTCGGGATTGTCTCCCTTGCCAGGGCACAGGCTGTCCACACGTGCTTGGACGGTCCCCTGAGTGGGTGTTAGTTGGACGTGTCCGTGAACGGGAGGCTGAGTGGGGCCTGCCCCGCGCTGACTCTTCCTCTGACCTGAATTCGATGTTTCCCTCCTTGGTGGCTGGTGGCCTCGGGTCAGTTCCTTTGTCAGTGATTCGCTAGGATTTTTCTGTTCGACTTCTGAGTTGATTTTGCCGTTCCTCTTTTTATCTTGACTTTAGTTTGAGTCTCCCATGATCCTTTTGGAACCCAGTCGAGAAACTTTCTGTTTTGAGCCAGCGGTGCTCACCCAGCAGTGCTCAGGGCTGACTCCCGGCTCTGTGCTCTGGGATCACTCCTGGGGGTGCTTGGGGCACCCTGTGGCGTGCTGGGGATTGAACCCGAGTGAGCTCCTATTTCTCCAGCCTAGGTCAATAAACTTAAAATTATCTATTACTTTGATTCTGGGCTGGAGCGATAGCACAGCGGTAGGGCATTTGCCTTGCACGCAGCCAGCCCGGCCGAGCCAGGTTCGATTCCTCCGCCCCTCTCGGAGAGCCCGGCAAGCTACCGAGAGTATCTCGCCCGCACGGCAAAGCCTGGCAAGCTCCCTGTGACGTATTCGAGATGCCAAACACAGTAACAACAAGTCTCAAAAATGGAGACGTTACTGGGCCTGCTCGAGCAAATCGATGAATAACGGGAGGACAGGACAGGACAGGACTTTGATTCTGTTTCATAAATTTCTATGTGATTGAGTATAATAGCAGTGATTTATAACCATATTAGTCTAGAAAATATAGTTGATTAATAGCTAACTCATTTAGTGCAGATAGAATGAAGTGTGTAGTTACATTGGTTTTTTTTTTAATTTTATTTTTATTTTTATTTTTTGCTTTTTGGGTCACACCCGGCATTGCACAGGGGTTATTCCTGGCTCTGCACTCAGGAGTTACTCCTGGCGGTGCTCAGGGGACCCTAAGGGATGCTGGGATTCGAACCCGGGTCAGCCGCATGCAAGGCAAACGCCCTGCCTGCTGTGATCTCTCTCCAGCCCCTACATATTGTTTTTAAAGGTCTTAATCTGTCGTGTAATTTATACTAGTATACTTTGAATTCATTTTTAATATAAAATATAAAACAAAAACAATAAAAGTAAAGCAAGTACAGACAAACCAAAAGATACCCTGTTTTTAAATTTAATTTTCTGAGTTTAATACACGGTCTTTGAGAATTAAATTCCAGTTGGGATATGATGAGACCTGGTTCAGGTACTGGCACACACCAATCAAATAAATAAGTTTGCTTTTCCCATTTATCAGGTTTTGTTGTTGTCACTTGTCCACTAGTAATTTGGGCTATTAAGAATTACACATTTAACTTCCTTTTTCCCTGGTGAGGACTGTATAATGTCTAAGGCTCATAGCAACCACTTACACTGTCATTTGTTGCTCACAACTCACCCTCTAATGACTTAAAACTTTCACTGTCTCGGGTTGGCGGTCTTGGTGCAGTCTCTGTAACCGAGTGCTTTGGGCTCAGCATTTCTCACCACGCCATGAGCATGGTGTTGGGCTGACAGCAGTAATGTCCAGGTCAGACTAGAAATCCAACCAGCTCACTTCCTGGTTGTTGGAATGAGAATCTGGCTTCTTGCTGCGAGGGTGTCTTTTGCAGGCCAGTTGACGTCCGCCTGAGAGTTTGTATGAAAGTAAGAGAACGTGTGGGTGCTGTGGACGTCACACATTTGGGTACCTTAGTCTGGGGACCTGTTCCCTAGGTTTGGCTCCCACACACAGGGGCAACTCCGAAGAGCTAAGGACCTTTGGAAATGATCTTAGAGCCTGCCCACTGCCGCCCTCCGAGAATACAGGTACTTAGAGGAGTGGGCTACTCCCTTTCTTCACAGTTACATTGAACCGAAGGGCTTCAGGGGCCGTGCAGAAGAGTTCTGTCTGAGAATTTGCCCCAGCAATTTGAACACCTGTCTTTCATTTCATTTCCAAATACTTGGGAGCGGTTTGGTGACTGCTTCATGTTTTAGGACAATTTTGATCAGTTTTGATGAGTGTTCTGGGGTTACTCAAGGATTGGACAGGTCAACCGCATGCAAGGAACATGCCATAGGCCCTTCACTATCTTGTCGGCCTTTAAAAAGTTCTTAACAAAAATACGATTGAACCTATAGCATGACCATTATTTAATCACTGTCCCAATTAAACAGGTCATTTGTAAGACCCCCTCAAGTCCCTTGGCTGTCCTTTCCAGATTATCACCGCCTCAGCTAGTCATCCTACTTAATACTTTTGCTGGTCACATTCCCGTTGGTCTTTATCTTAGTCCCAGTGTAAGTCAAGCTCTAGCGTTTGAATTTACATCAGTGTACTTCTGGAGTGTCCAGTTGTCTTTCCTTGATTCAGTGTTCAGTGTATATTGTTCTATATGACTGTAGTTGATTTTCTGTGTTTATATAGTTGTAGAGTTTATGAAAGAATATTACCCCCCTTTTAATATGATTTAGTGATGGACCTTCAAGTTGTTTTGTTGAGGAGTGTCCACAAGCCATGCAATTATCACATAAATGCACGCATACATCTCCAGGTGGGCCAGGTATAGCATGTGAATGGTGTACTTGCAGAGGGAGAGTTCATGGGTCATGGGTGTGTATAGCTCCAAAGTTAGTAGCTATTACCAAACTTGGCTTCCTCCTTAGTGCAAATGTTTCTGATTTTGTTAGTTGGGTTTTGGTAGGGGTATACCCTCTGGTGCTCAGGGCACCATGCGGTGCTGGGAATTGAACCCGGCATGTAGACTGACTCCCACATGTGAGGTGAGCGTGTGCTCCAACGCCTCACCCTCTCCCCTGACTGGCACTGTGGTTTTGCTGCCAGTTGCCTTGCCCCGGTTTTGCTAATCTTGGACTTGGATTGCTGTCTCTGTGGTTCTCATTTGCATTTCCAGGTAGCAGTGAGTTTAAGCCTTTGGCGCTGTGTTATTGGCCATTTAGATTGTTGTATCTGTGCGAGGCATTTGTTCATTGCTTCACAAATGCTTCCATCTTTTCTCTTTTGTTATTTAATGATTTGTTATTTGTATATGTTAGAATGCTCTACTTCTTTGTCACAAATTCTTTCCCCCCCTGAGCTACTTTTCCATTGTCTAATTATGTCCCCTGATTAGCAGATGTTTCTGTCAATTACAGTGTCAAATTTATTAGTCTCTCTTGCGATAATGAGTGCCTTTGTCAGGTGAAGAATTCTTCCCCTCAGGTCCTAAAGACATTTTGCTGCATATTATATCTACTGAAAACTTTCTTCCTTTATCTTTCACATTCAAAATATAGTCTGCTAGGGAATTTACTGCTGTGTAGCAGTGTGGGGACTTTCTGGAGTGGCATTTGTTTGAGTGTCTGGAATTAGAGTTTATCCTTTCTGGATGCTCTGAAGTATCACCTTTGTTCTTTGTTTTATATCATACATTGTTGTACACACACACACACACACACACACACACACACACACGGAGTCATATTTCTCAGCTCCCTTTTTCTGCTTTGCTGCTCTTTTTGTCTGTTGTTTTCGATTTTCAGCCATACCCAGATGTGCTCAAGACTCACTCCTGATTCTGTTCTCAGGATTCCTGGTGGTGCTGAGGGGATCATATGCCAGAGATTGAACCCAGGTCAACTCCGTGCAAGACAAGAATCTTACCTGCTGTCCTGTTTCTCAGCCCCTGATGCTCTGTTTGTTCATCATCATTCTTTTGTTTTGTTTTTTTTTTTTTTTTGCTTTTTGGGTCACACCTGGCGATGCTCAGGGTTTCCTCCTGGCTCTGCACTCAGGAATTACTCCTGATGGTGCTCGGGGGACCCCATGGGATGCTGGGAATCGAACCTGTGTTGGCCGCTTGCAAGGCAAACGCCCTCCCTGCTGTGCTATCGCTCCAACACCCCCCCCCTTTCTTATTTTCTCTCTTGAGGACCATACCACATTTTATTAAATGCTGTAAGTGCTGACTGTTCTTCCTAAACAAAATCTCAGTTGTTCATCTCTCTTTGAATTTCTTGTACATTTAAAAATCGGTGGATGCATTTCCAAGGTAGAACTGTTGAGGTTTTTAGTGGAACTACTTGGATTCTGTAAATCAGTTGGGGAGGCTGTTCTGTAAAATACTGAGTCTTTTAAATCCATGAACATGCTATTTCTCTGTGTATCTTTAGGCCTTCGGAATGCCCTTCAAAATTTTGATGGTTTGGTTTAGGGTGTTATCCTTTTCATCTTTTATTGTAGATTTGTTCTTCAGCCTCCAGTCATTTTGATGCTCATGTAAATTATGTTGATGTCTTTTATTTCATTTTCTTATTTGCTGCTGGTGTGAAAGAAATACAATTTTATACGTGAAAGAATTTTTTTTGTATCCCGCAATATTCAACTCATTAATTCTGATTCTAATAACTTACTTGTCTCTTGTTGTTTTCTGTGTACTCATCATCTGCAAATAATAAGTTTAGATTCTGCCTTTATGATCCTTATATCTTTTATTTATTTTTCTTGTCTTACTCTGCTGGCTAGGACTTCCGGTACAGTGATGCATAGAAGTGGTCATAGCGGGGCAGCCTAGTCTCCGTGCTGATCTCAAAGTGAAAGCTTTCGACGTATCACCATAGGTATGAGCTTTTTTGTAGGTTTTTTGTTTTTTTTTTGTAGGTACATCTGTCGTACATGGAAGTACATATCTATTCCCAATTTCCCAAGAGGTTTTTTTTTTCCCCTTAACCATGAGTGGGGTAAATATTTTATAAATTGCTAATGATTCTGAGAATGAAAAACATCTTTTTATTCTATTGATACACATGACTTCATTGATGTAACATTAAAAAGCAAGCTGACTTTGCCTGTTGGGTGAGCAACCGTCTTGATAGGCCCGAGAATATCTTTGTTTAATCACTGACCGTTTACATTCTCAGTCTCTCGTGCTGACGTAAAGCAAACCACATCGTGCGTATTTTTTTCTGAATTGCTTGGTTTGCTGACACTTTGTGTAGGAATTTGACATCTCAGTCATACTGTTGCCTAACTTTTTTCTCTTACGCTGAACTTGTCGGTGTTGCTATACGCTCGTGTGAGTTGGAGCATGTGCTTTTCTGCTCTGCTTTCTGGAAGAATCCATGAAGTTCAAGGAGGAATATCTTTGCAGGGTGACAAACAGCCTTGGTAGAAGCTAATAGGATGCTTGTTTGCTGAACGTTTTAAACGGTCTCCGTTCGTTTCGACAGGTTTATTCAGATTTTTGTTTCACTGTGGGCATGATACCCTTTTAGTGGTCTGTTTCATCTGATTTCCAAGTTTCTTGGTCTCCGTTTGTCGTGCTGACTGGAGTGCCTTTAGGATGTCCTTCCTTTCTGCTTCTCCCTCATGGTGCCTTGCCTTTTCTTCCTCGGTTCTTCCTGGACCCTTACCCAGGATGTGTTGTTTTTATGACTCAGTCAAAAATCAAGTTTGGACTTTGTGTATCTTCTCTTTTAGTTTTTTGTTTTCCGTTTTATTCATTCACGCTCTTCATTATTTTTTTCCCCTTCTGTTTTGTTGGGCTGGAGCGATAGCACAGCAGGTAGGGCATTTGCCCTTGCATGCGGCCGACCCGAGTTTGATTTCTCCTCCCCTCTCGGAGAGCCAGGCAAGCTACCGAGAGTCTCGCCCGCATGGCAAAGCCTCGCAAGCTCCCCGTGACGTATTGGATATGCCAAACACAGTCACAACAAGTCTCACAATGGAGACGTTACTGGGCCCGCTCAAGCAAATCGATGAGAACGGGAAGACAGTGACAGTGTCTTATTTTGTTGTTCCTTTCTACTTGGTTACTTTGAGTAGCTGTATCACGATGGCAGCATTATTTGGGGGCTCGGGGCCATTCCCAGTGGTTCTGGTGGTGCTTAGGGGTCACTCTTATTTCTGTGCTCAGGGATCACACCTGGCAGTGCTCAGGGGGCCGTATGTGGTGCCAAGGATTGAACTGGGCTAACTTCGTTTGCAGCTAAGCTGGCAAAGGCAATCACTTTTCCCCTCCCTGTGTTTTATTTTTTATTTTTGGGGTGTGTGTGCGGGCACTCTTGGCTCTGCACTCGGGAATCACTCTCGGTGGGGCTCAGGGGCCCCTGTGGGATGCCGGCGATCGGACCCGTGTCGGCCACACGAGTGCCTTACCTGCTGGGCTGTTGCTCTGGCCCCGGGGCAGTGATTTTCTTTGAGCTGCGTCTGGTGACGCATAGTCTTGTTTCTTGTTTTCTTGTTTCTGGTCCCAGCCTGGGGGAGCTGAGACTTGCCAGTGGGGCCCCGGAATTGCCAGTCTGGGAGGCCCCCAAGGACTGCAGAGTAAAGCGGCTGCAAGCACCGAGTGCACGGGACCGTGCCTGCCACCCTCTGTGACATCACCATTTCTGTGACGGTGTGCACCCTCTCCTCCCGCCTTGGTGGCCCCTGGCCTTGTTCTGGCCTCTCCTTTTTCTCGCCTTCCCTTTGCTGCTATTGCTGTGGCGACTGGGAGTCACGCACACATTGGGCTCGGGTCCTTGCGGGGTTTGCCTGCTTCTAGTTGGTGCCCTGGGGTTGCGCTTCCGTGACCGTGACCGCTGGGCCGCACGGGGCGTTGCCGGGGGCCAGGCTCCGAGACTGACCCTTGCCCAGCAAAGGCTGCCCTGCTGAGCCTTCCCGGCCCCCTGGGTCCCTTTCTGAGCACTGCGACGTTCCCTCTGTCTCCTTTCACTCAGCCTCTCTCTGGACGGAAACGGGTGATTTCCTTTCTTGTTCGAGTTCGAACCATTCTTGTTTGCCCTCTGCCAGCTTCACGTGTGGAATCGTTCCACAGTCTCGTAGCTTTCCCTCTGGAAAGACTCAGCCAGTTCTCCAAGTCCGCCTTGTCACTTCATTTCAGATTTAATTTCAGTTACCCCAGCGGCACCCCCCCCACCCCCGTTTCTCATCTAGTTTCGGGACAATCTTGTATTTTCTGTATCCCCTGTGCGTGCCGTGGTTTTCAGTGACGGGCTTCCAAGCTGGCTTGCCCCTGGCCGGAGTGCCGTGAAGGCGAGGCTACAGTTGTATAGCACAGCGGTAGGGCGTTTGCCTTGCGTGCAGCCAGCCCAGCCGAGCCGGGTTCAATTCCTCCACCCCTCTCGGAGAGCCCGGCAAGCTACCGAGAGTATTCAATATGCCAAACACAGTAACAAGAAGTCTCACAATGGAGACATTATTGGGCCCGCTCGAGCAAATCGATGAACAATGGGAGGACAGTGTTTGTTTGTTTGTTTGTTTGTTTGTTTTTATGGACAAAGGGCCCACAAATAAAGTTAAAGGGAAGAAGTGGGTTTATGGAAGCAATGAGGAGAAGAGTCTGTGCAACATAATATGTGATACACCATAATACATCATAATAAGGACTGATCACCAAAAATGACCCAGATTTCCTCCAGGGGTGGTGTGAGAGCTCAAAGGGCTGGAGCACTTGGTAGTTCAGAGGCCCTGGGTTCGACTGCATGGTTTCCTAAGCAACCCTGGGGTGCCCCTTGTGCTCCTCCCCCCACCCCTAGCATCCCGAGGCCCCAGTACCTGGGAGTGGCCCTCGGATCTCTAGAGCACTCTGGGGAGACATCCCCTTGCACTCCCACCTCCTGAGAAAAAGAAACACTAACAGGCAAGCGCATGCTTCGCAGTCAAGAGTTCCAGGATCCAATCTTGGCACCGCATGGACCACTAAGCCCTGCCAGGAGCAACCCCCAAGCACAGAGCCGACAGGAGACCCTGAGCACGATCAGGTGTACCAAAAGCCAAGAAGGGGAAAAAAAGCATGAAACTACACATCTCTTTTAATGATAATCCATAAAACACAAAGAGATCTAAGAGGGCAATTTACAGAGGGACTACAAAGCAGTCAGTAATTTATAAGATCCCGAGACAGGAGATTTCATGACAGGATCCTTGTTAAATGTGACATTTTCAAGCATCCCGTGGCAACAAGAATATTCCAAAGCAGGTAAGGACTGAGACGGGAGAGAACATTGCACAGCACCACCGGAGGCAGTTCTGCATCTGCTCGTGTATCTTGGTGTATCTCCTTTCACCATTGCCAATGGCACCTCAGGTCACTGGTGACATAGGAGAAATAAGCCTCCCTTGAAGCAGAGTCCAAATTCAACTGATAAGAAGGGATCACAGAGTAGGTGTGACCCCCAAAAGTCAGTCTTATCCCCTCGCCTCTCTAGCATCAAGTTCCAAGGCAAGTCCTGTTCCAGATGCTCTGCCCATCATCCCCACGGGTCCAGTCACCTGGAATCTCTCTACAATGCAGCCGCCACCCTCTGCACACCTTGGAATTGCTTCCCACAGGGCAGACTGGCTGCAGAGACGATGCAAAGGGCCCAGAAGTCCATTACACCCTAATAGACCTCACGAAGCAGCAGTTTTCCTTGATAGCACAACATCTCCCCATGGCAGGATCTCCGATGGAGGGAGGTTGACTCCACCCAGAAGCGTCGAGTTCACCGCCCCACAATGAACAGACCCAAAAATCCAAGGTTCTTGCCTGGCCCGAGTGAACCAGCTTGCAAAACCCCCGCCGTCTTCAACAACCGCAGCTTCATTGATTCTTTCTGCCGACGCACTCAATCAGCACATTATTTATTGGCAGCTTGTGTGCTGACCTCGCTCCTGCTGAACACTCAAAAATGGGGCCATCCTTTCTTTCCACAGCCACAGGCCCTCCCTCTGAGACTCAGCTCCACGCTGCCCTTCTCTGCACTCTCCTCTCTTACACAAAATGCGTCCCTCTGCCTGCGTCCTCCACACAGTCATCAGACATCGATC
Organism: Sorex palustris; assembly: GCA_028565675.1. Classification (NCBI taxonomy): domain Eukaryota; kingdom Metazoa; phylum Chordata; class Mammalia; order Eulipotyphla; family Soricidae; genus Sorex; species Sorex palustris. The sequence continues at coordinate 2,077 of JAOXYA010306287.1, read as the reverse complement.
ATAACTTCCTTCTCCCCGCTTTGTCAGTCTCAGGGTGGGAAGGTGCCACTGTCTGTCTGCTGACGCCTGTCCCGAGAGGCCGTGGGGGTACCCAGGATGAAGATGATGAGGAGGAACAGGCACTCCCTCCCCATCTCTCGGCTGCCAGGTCCCTGATCTGCAAGATTTATGGCTGTTCCCTACAAACCACACCAAGTCAGCGATAGCAACGTTCCTCAAGTCTGCACATGCTTCCTTGCCCAGAGAGAACAGGCCCGGGCACGGAGATCATTCTAGCGCTGCTGCAGCCTGACACAGAAATCACTGGGAAAATCAAAGAGACTCATACGTGGAGAGGGTGGGCAGGGAAATCATTCGAGGGACGGGAGCTGCAGCTCTGACTACGTTCAAGGGACGGGAACTCCAGGTTTGACCCTGGGACTGCCTTGGCCCCTGAGTCCCACCAGCAGTGACTTCCCCAAACCCACCGGGGCCACGCTGGGTACACACAGCATCTCTTCCCCAGCACTGCTGGGTGTGACCCAGAAACTAAAATGAAGGGGGAAAAAAAAACTCCCCAGGCTATGTTGCCCCGTTACAGGGAAAGCACACAAATTAAGCAGGTACTTGTCCAGCAGCTGCAAAGTAAGTCCTAGCATAACAGATGAGAACTTGAGAATCTAAAGGAGTCTTTTCACAAACTAGAAGACTCTTGGCAGGGAAATGTATTCGCTTCTCTTTTGTGAAATTCTGGAATCATGACTATGCTCTGTTTAGTGTCATGCATCACCACTGTCAGTTTTGTAGATTCTAATCAGAGCTGTTTTGGTATTAAACAAGAGAAAATCGGGAGGCACTGCACACAGTAAGGGCATTATTTCATGAAATGTGTATGCACATATATATGTGCACGCCAACTAATAATCAAAGTTGGTTTCTTGCTGGTTTAATGGTTACGGTGGGTTAGGTCCAAGTGTCCCCGTATTTTAGGTTTAAAGTGTGACCCCAGCTGATAGAAGCTTGAGAGCATTGTGAGTCCCAGATAAAAAGCTTTTATTATTCGAAGTCAGCATTTTCGAATTCTTTTAACTAGATCCACAGCAGGAAACATTTCTAAGTTGTGATACTCACATACCCCACAGTGCCTGTGCACACAAGGTAACTACCAAGTTTCTGCCGGAGGTCTAAGCCATCTCCTATGCCGTCCTCACGGGAAAGTCCTTCCTCTGCGTTTTAAAATGCCGGCCATGCTCCATCCACTGACTCCATCCCACACAAGTGCGCTCTGACTGGCCTGCCAAAGCACCCTTCTGAGGAATAATTGTGCTCCCCGACCTCGGAGTTGAAGAGAATTCCGAGGATCTAGAACAGAGGCCAAGTTCCCGCAGCATGAAAACGTTGGAAAGCGGGGAGGGAAGGGACACTTTTATATCCCTGCCCACACTGGACAAAAGGCCCAGTGGCTGGGAGCAGATCCAAGGGCTCTATGATGGGCCGCCCCACCCACAGGCAGGCAAGAGCGAAGTAGTGTCGCTGGGGGAAGCTCCCCGGGGCAGGGGCTGTTGGCAGTCTGCAACACCCTGAACGCATCCACCAAGTCCCTGGTCTCTCTATTCTGTGCAGAAGTGTCTGTGCCTGGCCCTGCAACCCCCAACTCCCTCGTTAAAAACTCAAATTTCCGTCGTTGAAAAAACAGTTGCACAGTCCCGAGTTCAGCCACTCTTCCCAACCCGGTTGTCTGGTGGAAGCAAACGGTGAAAGTCCCAAGCGGATGGTCTCAATGAACTCCTATGCATACAGGACAGGGCCCAGGGGCCGGTAACAGCACCCTGGGAGGGAAGGGGCACAGACAAAGGGCACAGAAGATACATCCGGTACCTAGAGGCTGCCAAATAAACACGTGGCTGCCAAATAAAGGGTTTGGGGAGGCTCCTCCCAGGATGGGAGATGCATGCTGAAGGTTGACTGTAGACCACGATTGCCACTCAGTGCCTCTTTTGCAAACCACAGCGCCCAAAAGCAGAGAGCAATAGGTAATGCCCTGCCACCAGGGCAGGGGGGGATGGGGGGATGGGGGTGGTGGGAGGGATACGGGGAT
>JAOXYA010305807.1:0-18800 GCA_028565675.1 Sorex palustris | reverse complement strand
GGGCCGGCGAGGCGCGCTCCGCCGGCCGGCCGCGCGAGTCCCAGGCGCCTCGGGGAGGGGGATCCGACGGGCGGCCCGAGCGCTCGGGCGCAGCGGCCGCTCACTGGGCAGGACTGGCCTCCGCCCCCCGCCGCCGCTCCCGCTGCGCCCCGCGCGGACTCCCGGCTGCCGGGGAGAAGTTTGCCTCGCTCCCCGCCCCGGCTGCCTCCTCCCTCCGGGCACGTGCGGGGCGGGGCGGGGCGGGGACGCCGGGCAGGTGGGTCGGCACCGCGGGCGCGCGAGGGCTGGGAGGACGTCCGAGCGCCGCGACCCGGTGAGGCAGAGAAAGTTGCCCGGCGCCCCTACCCCCTCGGCTCCCCTCCTCGGCCGAATCTTGGCGACCGCGGAGAGGAGCGGGGCTCGGGAGGGGTTGGAGAACCCCCGAGCCTGGGGGGCGAGGGTCCCTCTGCCACCCTAGTGCCTTTAGACCTGGCGGTGCTGGCACCCCCTTTGCGCAGGCGGGACCCACGTTTCCGAACCCCAGCCTGACCTGAAGTCTGTCCCCCAGCCCGATGCTCGCCCCGTTCCGGGGCTGCTCCCTGGGAAGTGCTTCCTTCTGGTCTCCTCCTCCTCCTCCAGGCAGCCCCCGCCTTCTCTGGCGCGGGGACCCAGAGATGGTAGTGATTCAGCTCCCTGCCACCTGGGCCCGCCTGCCCCAGCTCTGGGGGCACCCACGCTCTCGGGGCTCTTCGGACACCACTCCCTTCCAACCCCCTTCCAGGCCTCCACCTCTCTCAGTGGGGTGTGGAGGGGGCGGGGAGAAGGGGCGGGGAGAAGAGGCCTGGGACCCCCCAAGGCTAGAGAGAAAACAGGTTTTGGATCTCAGAGGACTCCAGGGCTGGGTTGGTGGGGGCTGCTGCTATGTTTATAGGTTTGTTTTGTTCTCTCTCTTCTCCCCTCCACCCCCCAAACCCGGAAGGTCCAGACATGATTTAAAGAGACAGGCTCCTGAGAAAGGCACGCTCCTTGCCTTGACATGAATTATTCAGGCTGGAGCTGCAGACACTTGATCTCTGAGCCATTCCGGTGTCAGCAGAGCGGGCTGGGATAGAGGTTTCCTGCCCCTCCACCCCCCAGGAATTAGTCAGTCTCTCCTGAAGTAGGAACTCGGGCTGACTCCTTCCCGGGGCTGATATTTAAGAGATTGACCAACAGATCAATAGCACTTAAGGAGACGAGGCAGACCCTGGGAGACCCGGGCTGGGACCAGGATGAGGACCCGGGACTGCTTGGGTTGGTGAACGATTGCCCCTCCCACGCTCCCCCCCACACACACTGTTTTTCCAACCCTGTCCTTCATCCCTGATGTTGATAGATGAGACCTGTAAGCTGCCTGTGTAGGACAGAATGGGGTGCAGGAGAGAGTGGCGGGATTTCTACATAAACAGACTGAGGGGATCTGCATGAACCCCATATGCTCATGCTCTCTGGGGGGTCCCTGCGACTGGGGAAGGCAGATCAAGCTGCTGCCTGGTTCCAGACAGGCTCAGAGATGCTTCCTGCGAGGCTGTGTGGTTACATTGGTCCAGGAGCTCCGAGGAGCAGAAGCCTGTGTCTGCAGAGGCACAAACACTCCCTTGCTCACCCGTGACTCCTGCCTGTGTCCAGGATGGGCCCTGGGCCTGCTCCCGGCAGCCCAGGCCCTGGTGTATTTTTTTCTTCTATGGACTCAAGTGTTCTCAGGAGACACCACCTTTTGGGTCGGGCCTTGAGTGACCTGTCTGTGCGGGTTCACATCAGCTCCACGCCTCAGTTCCCCCAAGAGAAAGGGAAGGTGTGGTGAGTGTCGCAAAATGAACAAATGAGCAGGAGCGTCTCTGCTTTTCTGGCTTTCCTGGAGAACCCCTGCAGCCTCCAACCTCAGGAGGCAAAGCCCCCTCCCTGGGCCTTGAAGGCTTTGGCTTCTGAGACCCCCCCGCCCCATGAAAAGGGCTGGAGGGCTACAGGGGGCATCCATTGATATGAGACCAGCCGGTTGGGGAAAGGAGGTCTGGAGAAGAACTAGGGTCAGCAGAGAACAGGCCGTGATCGTGTTTTGTAAATGGGAAACAGGCCAGAGGCCAGCGACTTGCCCTGAAGCCTGAGTTTGTCCAGGGTTTTGATGGGGGCTTTAGCCAAGGGAGTGGCTACATCTTAGTGGGCCCAGAGTGGCGGGTTTGAGCCCTAGTCCAGCAGGGATGACATTTGCCTTGCACACAGCCAACCCAGGTGCCAGCCCCGCTTCCCATAAGGCCACCTAGCACTTCCAGGAGTGACACCTGAGTGCAGAGCCAGGTGTGATCCCAAGCATCACCAGGTGTGAAGAGGGCCCACAGGGAAGCCTCATCCCCACCCGGGGAGCTGAGCCCCAGAGCACTTCCCTGTGGCTGCGGTGACTTTGGATCCTTCTCTCCACATCCACTCTGTCAGCTCCCACTTCTGCCGAGTGAGTGGCTTCCGAGTTGCTCCCTCCTGCTTCCCTCTGAGGGAAAAGTGACTGGAAGGTGATTTGGGACATGGAGGCTGTTCCCTGCTGGGAGCCGGGGGCCTTGGAGCCTGCCCGCCCTGCTGAGCCCTCACCATGGGAGTCTGGCCTGCACTGTGCAGGGCTCAGCTCTGGACCCAAAATCTCTCCTGTGCTTTCATCCTCCTGCCTCCAGCCCAGAGAGTTCTGTGGGGTAGTGGGCATCTCTGTCCGCTGATGTCTCTGCTTTACCATCTTGGGTTTGGTTCCCTTGAGAGAAACAGCTCCTCTCCTCTGGGGGTTGCTGGCGTTCGGTATACAGTAGGCACGCAGTAAATGCATGCCCCTGCATCAGAGGATGTGCGTTGATTCTTGGATGCATCCTGTGCAGTGAGTGTGTCTTTCCCCAGCCAGTCTGTCCCACTCGGGCTGCTCTTTCCCCTTGACTCTCATCCTTCGCGGATTACTGAGTGTCACTCCTGCCGTCTCCAGGAAACCCTCTTGGCTTCCTTCTTTGGATTGGTTGTTGTTGTGGGATAAAGGAACTACTCAGAAGTACTGAGTGACAGCACCAGGAATGCTCAAGTGGCCCGGGCCACATGTGGGCATGCTCTGGGGCTCGTGCAGTATCCAGGATCAAACCCAGGGCTTCATCCTGCAGACCTGTGCTGTCCCACCCGAGGCCACCTCCCCAGGCCCCCCTCTGGTGTCCCTGTCACTGGGGCTCAGAGCTGGTCTGATTTGCTCTGTGGACGCCACCCAGTGGGACCTGGCACAGAGGAGGCCCAGCTCTGCCTTGCCGTGAGACTGGGTGAGGCTCGGCCAGGAGCCCGTGCCACCCGCCGGAAGGTTAAGTGGCTCCCCAAGGTGGCGGAGCAGCGGGACTCTAGCCAGCAGCAGCTCGGGTGTCCTTTCCCTCCGCCTCGGCACTCCCTGGCCCGGGCTCCCTCTGAGGGGGCCGCCCGCAGGTCAGATGGCTGTGGGCACAGGGCCCTGGGGCCTCCAGCTGGCCGAAGGCCCAGCTGAGGACCCCCAGATCTGCTGTGCTTGGGCCTCAGTTCTCCCACTTCTCCCCCAGCGAAGTCTCTCAGCCCTGCTGAGATGCTCTCTCTCCTCCCTGCACCCTACCTTCCCTGCCTGTGTCCTCCCTACTGAGAGTTCCCCAGGCCCCCTCCCAGGGCCCCCTGCTGTCACCGAGGGCCTCTGTGTGTGCCTGACATCCCAGGCAGTGCTGTAGTTAGACATAATTAAAGTCCTGGGCTCAGCCCTGCTGCCCCCAGACTAGCTGTGGGCATGGAGGGTCTGAGCAGTCCTGGAGAATGTGGGAGCTCCCTGGCCCCTTCGGGCTCGGGGCAAGAGGGGAAGGTCCTACTTCCCTTGACTGTGCCTCGCTCCCCAGCTGGGGGGTGGGCTGCCACGGTCTGGGTTGGGCGGGGTGTCTCAGGTCTGATTCTGCATCAACCTCTCTGATCTGCTCCCCCTCCTCTGAGATTCCATGAGGAACAACAGCCCCGCAGGGTTTAGCTCACTTTTGGAGGGTGGAGGAAAGTGCCTGGAACAGGCAGGCAGGGGAGGCCCCTGCTTCTCTTCTGAGTCAGCTGAGAAGGGAGCACTGGACTGCGAGTCACTGCTATTTGCTCCTGTTTCTCCCGGCTCCCAGCGTGAACCCCTGGGAAAATCCACAGGCCCCAGATTCATTTCTTCCCTGGAGACAGCAGGGGCCAGGCTGGCTCTGAGGGTCAGGGGGGCAGCGACTCTTGAGTGACTGCCATTCAGTGCCCTCTCCTCCCTCTGTGCAGGACCCTGGTTGGGGGCTTTAGTCAGTGAGGGGGGGGGAGTTTGGAGGTTTGGGTGCTCCTGCTCTCCCATTCCTTCTCTCCCCTCCCTCTCCTTCCCATATCTTCTCCTCCCCTTCCTTTTCCCTCACTCCTTCCCCTTCCTCCCCTTCCCCTCCCATTCCTTCTCTCTCCTCCCTCTCCTTCCCATCCCTCCCCTCCCTTTCCCTTCACTTCCTTCCCTTTCCTTTCCATGTATTTCTCCCCGTCCCCTCCTTTTCTCTCCTTTCACCTCCTTCCCCTCTCCTCCTTTTCCTTTCCCTCGCCTCCCCTCCCTTCTGAAGGTGGAGGTCAGGACAGGCCAAGGGCAGTGAGGCCTATTTCATTGGCGGTCTCCTTAAAACTCAAGACTTCAGCAGCTTTCCATGTAGCTGGGCAGGGTGGGAGCATGCCCGGGGCCCAGATTCTTGGCAGTGGACATTAGTGGACCCACTGTTCAGTGTCGTTTGGAAGACAGGATGGGCATTTCAGTGGGTTCTGTGGGATTGCTTTGGGGTTAAGTGCTGTGTTGGGCTCTCCAGAGTGATGACGGAAGGGGGCCTGTAGCTGAGGCTTTCCAGTTCTCTGCTTGGGGCTCACTGCCCCGTTCCAGGCAGGCAGCTGGGGCCGAGGGATGGGGGTGAGAGAGGCAGGGGACCTCCTGTGTGCATTTGGGAGGGACTTTTGTTCAGCTTCCTGAGCATGCCCTTGGGTTCCAAGATCCTGCTTGGTCTATCGTTTGTGGAATCACGGAGTCTGGGAATCGGAATACAGAGTTCTAAAACCACAGGCTTGGAGAGCCTTAGAAGTTGTGTCTGTTTGAATCAGATCACAGACTCCCGGCGTGTGACTGGAGCCCGGAGCGCGCGGGAGGTTGTTACGTGAATGGTGAGTCCTGGTCTCTGAAGCAATACTATTGCCCTGTTCCTTCCCACGCCAACTTGGCTCCCATGGATTCCTTTGACCCATGAGACACATCTGTGATTTGTGTCACGTCTGACACAACTGTAGCTATATCTCCAGCTGCCTGGGATTAAGAGGCGCTTGTGCACGTGGCTGCCCTCTGGCTCCCCCGAGGTGGAGGATCAAGCAAGCCTCTTAGAGGAAGAGAAGAGAAACAAGCTGGTGCTGCTTGGACGCTAGTGCCCTGCTTCTTAAATGGTCCCACTTGTGACCCCTTTTCACCCAAGAGAACGTGGGTGAATGGTGCCAGAAACTCCACAGATTTATACCTGGTTACTTTGGCATTTATTTCTGGTTGATACACATTTAGAAACCATGGAGAAGCCGTGTGTATGTGTGTGTGTGTGTGTGTGTGTGTGCGCGTGTGTGTGTGCACGCATGTGATATTGTGATCCCCCATGTTCAATGACTGAACCCCCACTTTGGGATCTCAACCCACAGTTTGAGCAGTAAGTTCTAGAACAGCCACCTCCAGGATGATCTTTCAGCTGCCTTCAGCTGCCTGGGTCACCTTGGGTTATAAGAGCACAGAACTGCCCAGCTGGCCTAACCCCGAATTCCACAGAATTTTGAATAAAAATAGCTGCTGATACTAGCCAGGTTGTTGTAGGTGGTTTGTTACACAGCAGTGTACAAATGGTCAGGAACCTTAGAATTAAGCGGATAGACTCTTGAATTTGTAATCTCTGACCACTACAGTGAGAGTGTTATAGATTTCTGGGGCCAGAAATGGGAATCTCCGCATAATCTCAGGTGAGGAGGGTCTGCGAACTCACCCCTCTGATTCCAACCCAGGGGCTAGAGTGATAATACAGAGAGAAGGGCATTTTGCTTGCACGCAGCCGACTCAGGTTCTATGTGTAGCATCCCATATCATCCCTTTTGTCCACCAGGAGTGATTCCTGAGCACAGAGCCAGGAGTAACCACCCCTGAGCATCGCTGGGCATGGCCCAAAATAACTCAAACCCCAAAACCTCCAACCCAGCGTTGCTCTCTCCTTTAGTCACAGACCAGCTCATCTGCTCATCTCACCCAGCCCATGGGGGCCCTCCTCTTCCTCTTGTGCTTACATTGTCAGTCTCATTGCACACTTCACCTGACATTTCTGTCCCTTCCGGATCGGACTTTCCATGTTTTATCTGTTTCTACACATCTCAGAGCTAATGTGGGATTGTTAGAAATTTGCCTTGGCAGTTCTCCCAGTTCCTAGCACAGTGCCTGGCCTAGAGTAAGGGCTTGTGAACTAATTTGGAGGTAAACCACTATCACCAAATTCTTTCCTGTTCTAGTTCTCCGGGTGCCAGGTCTTGTGATCTGTCCGTGGTGCTGAATGTCTCCATCTTTCTCACCACCACATCAGAAAGGCAAACTTGCAAGGGAAGGAACCCTTCTATGGCTTCAACTTCATTCGTCTCCTCCACTCCTCTTCCTTTCTCTTTTCCCTCCTTCCCCGCAGTTTTCCATATAAAAATTACTGGCCTGGGCTAGTTAATACAAACAGTACGTGGTGATCGATACTCATTTGGATTAGGTTTGGCTGTGCATCAGAAAGCCCTAGCCAATCTCTTAAATGATTTAGAAACAGAAGTTAATTTTTTCTTATAAAGTCCAAATGTTGCAGTCCAGAGTCTAAACTAGTCTCTAAACAGTCAGGAAACCACACTCTTCATCTTCCTACCGCCCTGTCCCTGCTTGTGGTGCAAAACAGCTGCGAGTGCGCCTGCCATCATGTCAGGTAGCAGAGGGAGGAAAAGCATCCACAGGAGCACCCTCTCCCTTTATGAGCACTTTATGTAATTCAACACTGTCACTTACTTGGCCACATCTGACTTGTTCCGGAGGGTCTAAAAATAGAGTCTCTAAACTGAGAGGCAATACCCAGTTAAAATGAACATGGTCCATGCTACTGCAGAAGGAGAAAGAGTTGTTGTGGAGAGTTATTAGAATTCTTTGGCATTAGCCACAGAACAGTGGGTGCGATGTGGGCATAGGGGTGATTGTAGTAGTACTGAGGCTGGCAGTGAAGGTGGTGAAGAAGAAGGTGGTGTGAGGATGGGGTGAAGAAACCATCCACATGGGAGCTGGGTTTGGTTACCCCAAGGTTTCTGGAGCTTGAGGGCCTGTTCCAAGTCCCAAGGGAACAATTTATGTTCTTGCACTTATTTGCAGTTCACTGGCCTCCCATCTTCTTGAGTCTCTGCCTGTCACCCCGCAGTAGAGCATGAATCAGATTCCTCTTGTTTGGGTTGGAAATAACTCTGACATGAGAACCAGAGACCTTGGGGAGGGGAGCAGGAGGGGCCACTGTGGATCTTTCATTTACGAGACCACCGATGCTGGGAGCCACCAGGGGAGACTCGTTGGGAAAGCAAGACAGTGACAGGACCCATGGGCCGAGCTACAGGTACATGGACAGAATTGGACACCTGGGCCCAGACCTACCACTGTCCCAGGGAGGCAGAGAAGCGACATTCCCAGCCACCTCCTTCCAAAAGACAGCACCAGGCCTCTTTCTCTGAGCCCCAAATGATGGTGCTAGAAGTGACACGGTCCGGCCAGAGTGATAGCACAGCAGGGAGGTCGCTTTCGTTGTACAGGGCAGAGCTGGGTTTGATCTCCGACATCCCATATAGTCCCCTGAGTACCACCAGGAGTGATTCCTGAGCACAGAGCCAGGAGTAACCCCTGGTTATCACCAGGTGTGCCCCCCGAAAAAAAAACCCAACAAGTGACAGGGTAGAAGGACTCAGAGGTGCAGGGGACTCTCGGGCAGGAGGTGCCCTGAGCTGCCCTCCAGCACTAGAGCCAGTAGTCCAGGGCTTGTGACTGAAGGTGACCATGGGGTAGGGCATGGATAGGAGGGGGTGTCCTCTGGGTGTTGCTCTCTCCCCAGTGGCCCAAGGACACATCTGGAAGCCATTAGCCTCAGAGCCACCAGGAGCAAAAGCTTGCTGGAGACATGTGGCAGCTTCCCACCTGCTAGGCGGGAATGCAGAGGACAACTTGGCCCGCTCAGCTCTTCATCCCCCCCTCCACAGGGTTGGTCTCAGCCTCCATGCCCTCCACCCTGCATGCTGGAGAGGGATCCCCTCCTCCAGGAAGCCTTCCCGTGCCTCTTCTGCCCTGCTTCACCTGCGTCTCTTCTCTGCCTGCTGCTGCTCTGAGCTCTTGAGTGAGGCGGCTCTGGGCGGCTGCCTCTTCCTGTTCCGCAGTGCTTCTTGGGAAGTGGCCGCCTAGAGGGGGCTTCCCCTCTGCCCAGTGGGACAGATTTGGTTCACTGTGGTTTCTATTCAGGGGCCACGCCCAGCAGTGCTCAGGGATTACTCCTGGCTCTGTGCTCCAGAATCACTCTTGGCGGGGACCCAGGTGTGGTGTTGGGGATCGCACTGGGCTCAGCTGCTGAGAGGCAAGCCCTTTACCCTCTTCTCTCTCTCTGGCCACTGCAGTCTTAGCGACCAAAGCTACTGGGTCTCAGCAGCCCTTTGCTGCTGTCCCTTGCCTGGGACTCGTGACTGGGGCATTGCCAGTTGTGCCAGGTGCCTGTGCTTGGTAGACAGATGTGCCTCACTCTGGGAACTGCAGGTCCCCTGCCCTCCTCCCCTCCAGCCTTCTGCAGGCCAATGAACGGTGAGGTGGTCTCCAAGCCTTTCCTTGAGGCCTGCTCTGGGGGGCCCAGTCTTGTCCCCAGATGGGAGAGAAATAAATCCTGCTCAGGTGTAGTGGGGTGGCTTCATTCTGCCCTGGTCAGTCATGCCAAGCCTGGGGACCTGCCTGAGCAAAGGCCGTGTGTGTGTTTGTGTGTGTATGTGTGTGTTATGGGGGGGGGGGAACACCAGACCCGGAAGGGGTCCAGAGCATTGGCTATCCATCACCCCCATCTTTCTGTTCGGAGGCCCCGAGCCTTGAGACAGAGGAATGGTCAGAGCATTCAAGAAACAGTTCCCCACTGGGGCATCCCCAAACTCATGCCTCAGCAGCCCCAGGCACGCTCATAACACATAGCCCCCTCCTGACTGCAGGCCCCCAGCAGGTGGGGCTTGGGATGGGGGGCTGCCCTGCCAGCATCTCCCAGCCCAGCCCTGGGGAAGGAGAAAGAAAGTCAATTGGAAGTTCAGAAAAGGAAAGGCTGGCTGGGAGCCACAATAGGCCGTGATTAGCTGGGCGGGAAAGGAGGTCAGAGGCCTGTGGGAAGCAAGCACCTGGCCAGGGAAGCGGGCACATCTGACCCAGGATCGACCCCTCGCCCCCACCCACTGGGGGCAGCGCTCTACAGACCCTGTGCCCGGTCTCGGTCTCCTCTGCCCTGCCCTGCCGGCCGCTGGCAGGAGGGAGGTGAGGCGGGCAGGGGAGCAGTGTCCCGTGGCCCTGCCTGCCCTGCACAGTCCAGCACACTCCTCGCCGCAGCGCCTGCAATTCTCACAGTGGCCCTGCAATGCAGGTACTTCAGCCCTGAGTTTTAGCCAGAAATGGACATTCAGGTTAAGTAGCTGACCCGAGGCCACACTGCTTAAAAGGGGCCAAGCAGAGAGTCCATGGGGGGTGGCGGGCCGGGCAGCTGTGCTTGTAGCTGTAAGTTGAGTGCCTGAAGGGCAGGGCCTGGGCCTCTGCATCGGGGGAGGGGCAGGCGAGTGGCAGGTGCTGAGAGGAGCATTGACGTCATGGGCAGGACAGGCTGAGCCCAAGCAGGGCATGGTGGGGAGGGGACAGAGGTGGGTTGGTTGGGTGCCACCCTTTTTTTGACACAAGCCAGGGTTCCCTGCAGGGAGCTCATCTGGGCCTGGGGACCAGGCCAGACTGAGCACAGGCCATGCTCATTGGAGGGGGATGGCACAAGTGGGGAAACGTGTTGCTTCTCCCCTCTTCACCAGGCTCAGCCATCCCAGATGTGAAGCACCTGGGGTCCTGAGACCCCCGTCCCCCAACACACACACACCACCCAACCACCCGGATGCTGAACCCAGGAAGATCACAGGCAGGCCATTTGGGTGTGGCCGCAGCAGAAGGGAGGGGGACACATGCCGGGTAGGACTGAGTGTCCCTCACAAGGGCCAAGGACATCCTACATCCCTACCCCTGAGAGACGCATTTGGGGTCATGTTTCTGGGACTGCCAGTTTGGGTCTCCCAGTCACGGCCGATGGGTCCAGTGGGGGCCTGAGAGGGGAAGCCACTCACTCAAGGTCGCAGAGGAGGAGGTGGAGGAGAGGGAGGGGAGGCTGGGTCTGCCCTGCTGTTTGGCGGCAGGCCTGCTCCTAATCACTGATCTCCTGCGAGGAAGTCAGACGCACCCACCAGCAATTAGGGGCCCTGGGGTAGCAGGGAAACTAGAAACGTCGGTGGAGTATGTCTGATTAGGCTCATCAGGGCCCAGCGTGTGACACGTGTGTTTTTAAGATGGATCACCGTTCTCCTTGGCTGGAATGTTGTGTGGGGTTTTCTAATTACAGATCGTTCCTGCTGGATTTCAGAGTGATGCTCCCTCTCGTCCTGGCTTTGTGTGTTCAGAGCAAGCTACAGAACTTGGAAATTCGGAGTTGGCCAAGCTTGTCTTCTCGATATTCGTAGCTAAGCTTTTAGGGAGTCCCGGTGTTGGTATATTTTTAACAAAGATACGACCTAGTATTTTGAGAGGATGGTGGTGGTGGTGGCTTTATTTATTTATTTTAAACTTTATTTTTATTAAAAACACCGTGATTTACAAAGTTGTTCGCTATACAGCCGTTTCAGGCATTTAATGTTTCAAAACCACCAGAGTGACTTTCCCTCCACCAGTGTCCCCAAACTGCCCCATTCGGCACATTACTGTATATTTACTGTATGTTACTTGTTCCAACAAAACTTTAAGAAATGGCAAATAGAATGATCAGAAGATAAATTGGTAAGAGTGAATTTGTGATTGCCATATGATTTTAATCTATGTAAATAAAATAAAACCCTTTAATACAATATAATAAAATGCTTGTTTTTATTTACATTAATAAGTTTTCAGCTCTGGAATCTGAAGTATATTGCGTTGCATTTTTTATTTGGATCTCATTATAGTAATAATCACGCCTTGTCATTAATAAAACTTCTTTTTTTTACCTTTTGGGTCACATCCAGCAATGCTCAGGGGTCACTCCTGGCTTTGCACTCAGGAATTACTCCTGGCGGTGCTTGGGGGACCATATGGGATGCCAGGGATGGAACCCAGGTCGACCGCATGCAAGGCAAATGCCCTACCCGCCGTGCTATCGCTCTGTCCCTAAAATTTTTAAAGAAATTCTGAGCTAATATACTTTGGAGTTTATATAAAATTGGTAAGGCCTACATATACAAATTCTCCCCCCATACTGTATATAAACTCTGTGGTTTGCAAAGTTGTTCATAATGATTTGTTACAGGCATTCAATATTCTAACACCAATACCACCACCATTGTTCTCCATTTTCTCAACCACTCCTCAATTCTGCCTTTATTGCAGATCCACAATAATTTATTTTATATTGCTTTTTATCAATAAATTGCTAACACTGTAGCACTGTCCTCCCATTGTTCATCGATTAGCTCGAGCGGGTACCATAACATCTTCATTGTGAGATTGTTGTTACTGTTTTTGGCATATCGAATATGCCACAGGGAGCTGCCAGGCTCTGCCGTGCAAGTGGGATACTCTCGGTAGCTTGCCGGGGTCTCTGAGAGGGAAGGAGGAATCGAACCCAGGTCTGTTGCTCCAGCCCAAATTGCTAACAATGATTGAAAAATATTTTTTAGAAGAAAATGAATGTAAATTGTCCTATCTTACCATGGAGACATTAAGTCCTTGTCTGAGGGATTCTTAAGCTGTTGTTACAAGTTAAGCCTTCTCTGTTACTATTTGGTTAGTTGAGATTCGTTGCCTTCTCTGTTACATCTCATCCAATTTGGTCTACTACTGGATTATCAGTGTAGTTTGGAGATGTCACTCCAGGAAATCCAGAATTGTTAACTGGGTAATAAAGCTGGAGTTAAATTTTTAACAGGGCAGTGGCTTTGGGGGTGGATGTGACTGCTGGGGCTGCCAGAAGTACAGGGAAGTGGGGGTGGGTGGGGAGGTGGCCCATCCCAACTCTGACAAGGCCTGAAGATTTCAGTCACAAAGACCCGCATGCCTGAATTTTCAGCAGTTCGGTTTCTGGGTGAGGCTTGGTCTCCAGACAGCGGAGTCCGGCAGAGGCATGGCAGTGATAATTCAGTGTGGAAGAGAGGGGCAGCTAGGGCTCTGCTTGGGTGGGTGCTGGGCTAGTTTCTTCAGGGTGCCCTCATGTCTCAGCCATGAGTGGGTGTCCGAAGATTTTTGGTGGATGGTTGATCTCTTTCAGGAGTTATTTATGAGTCTCTGAAAGAAGACCAGTAGATGATCTTACATGGTGCCAGAGGTGGTTCCTGGGCATGACTGGCGGGGCTTCCGGGAGTACAGGGAGGTGGGGGGGGGGTAGCCCATCCCGACTAGGATGAGGTATTTTGGATTTCACAGTGCTTCATATGTAAGGAGGCAGAGATGCCGGATGGAAATTGACAGGGAATGTAAGCTATGTATTTGTTCAGCAAACACCAGTCATCAGGTGTTTCAGCCAACAGCCAACCTTGTAGGCAAGTGGCCTGTGCGGATGTGTTCCCTTATTATGCAAGTTATTTAATAAGACAAATAGAAGAAAATGAATGACAGGGCTAGGATAGTGCAGCGGGTAGGGCATTTGCCTTGCAAGTGGTCGACCTGGCATCAATCCCCAGCATCCCATATAATCCCTCAACCACCGCCAGGAGTAATTCCTTGGTGCAGAGCCGGGAGTAACCCCTGAGCATCACTGGGTGTGACCTAAAAAGCAAAAGAAAAAAGAAAAGAAAATGAATGACTCTGGGGCCAGAGAGATAGCTCAGTGGTCAGGGGCATGTTTCTGGCATGCACTGGGACGACCCTGTCACCACATGGTTCCCCCAACACACAGCTGCGTTTGGACCTGGAAGCCCCAAGTAGTCCTAGGCCCTAAGAGCATCACATTTCTGGGCCTGAGCATTGAGCTATCTGGTTGGGCCCCTGAGCACTGTTTGGGAGCACCCCTAAAATGATGAACATGATCAAAAAGAGAAGAAAATGGCATCGTCACTGGAACTCAGTGCAAAACAAACTCAGGTTTGTTTTGAGGAAGACAACCTTGGCTTGGGGAGAACCCGAGTGGCAACTCAGGACTGTTAGCATCTCAGGAATCTCCATGAAAGCATCTGGAACATCTCCCAAGGTTCTTAGAGGGAATATGAGGGGCCAGTAGTGGTGCCTGAGGAGACTCCAGGCTGCTGGGGGAGCTGGGGAAGAGAATTGACGGAGGGGTGGGTGTGGGGCAGCCTGAAGGACAGATGAGCACCCCCTGTGGGGCTCAGTCCTCCATGTTTTGCTCAGTCTGGTGTATTTTCGAAGAATTGGGATGAAGTCACATAAAATGTCTAGATATGTCTAGATGGGTGCAAAAGATAATGGCGTCTGATGACAAGATTGGGTTCCACAATGATTTATTCTGGTGTGACCTTTAGCTGACATCACAGATTCAAGTTCTTGATACTGATGGGGCTCAGACTGGGAAGGAAAAGGGGGACTATAAGCACAGAGTGGACCCCGGGCCTTTGCACGAGAGAGCCCTTTTGCATGTAAACTCTAAGAGGGCAGCTTCTTCTTTATGGAGGTGACACCGAGGCCCCGAGGAGCTGAGAATTGGTTGCAGTTCCCCTAGTTCAGGAGAGGCAAACACCAGATCCAAATGGTGCCCAGGGATGGAGAGGCAGTTCAGCAGTTGGGTGCTTTCCTTTCCTGCAGCCAACACGGGTTTAATTCCCAGCATTATGCATGGTCCCTGAGCCCCACCAAGAGAGATGCCTGAGCGCAGAGATAGGAATAATCCCTGAGCAGTGCCAGGTGTGAGTGCCCCCCCCCCAACTCCCCAACAAACAAAACCCAGAAGATGGTCAGGCCTAGGGCAGCTCCTCTTCAAGTGTTCAGGGCCAAGCTGAGCAGAAGTGGGGAAAACCTCCTGAGCCTCTTTTGGGTCATCCTTGAGCCAACTCTGGGTGCAGTGACAAAAACATTGGGTTCCAGAGCGCAGAACACAACTAAGAATCAAGCTACGCTCCTGGTCTGGGCGATGGAGCCTAAGGGCTCAGGGCCATTGGCAGGGCGGCAGGGGGGCCTGGCAGGACATGCTTTGGGAAGTCCTGGAAGCTTCAGGAGGTAGTGTCTGGCCCCAGGCCCTGGAGCTCGGGGAACATGTGGGCTGCAGGTCCAGGCAGTGCACACCAGCTGGGCCCTGCAACTGTCAGGCCCAGCGGGGAAGGTTGGGGCAGTGGTCAGCCTCTACCCCCAGGCCCTAGACAGTTCTGGAAGGAGAGCAGGTGAGCAGTGGGGAAAGCTTTACTGGACTGCCCCTGGGAGCCAGACCAGGACCAGCTGCTTGGACCCCTGGGTAGCTCTGGGACCTTGGCTCTGGACATGCAGTTGCTCTGATATCACCAGTGCTACTGTCCTGCAGGAGAAGGGCCAGAGATTTCAGTGCAGTAAGTTTGCAGCGCCCCCAGTGTGGGGGGGGAGATCCTGCTCAAAAGGTACAAAGCTCACTGAGGTTAGGGGTCCTGGCTGTAGGTCAGAGAGGTGATGCTGAGAGATGTGTGTGTAGGACTCTTGCCTTGCGCATGGCCGACCTGGGTTCGATCCCTGGCACCATATGGTCCCTTGAGTCTTTCTGGGATTGATCCTTTTGCACAGAGCCAGGAGTAGGCTCTGAACACTGCTGGAAGTGGCTCAAAAACCAAAACCAAAAAGAGATGGAGGAAGGGGGAGGTGGGATGTAGCAGCTGAGCTCGGCGGCCCACCTCTGCCTCAGAACTGAAATCCCATCCCAAGGCCAGGAGTAGCCCCTGCTAGGTTTTAAGGAGGCCGACGAGGACGGCCTGGCCTTTCAGAAACATCACTGTCCCTGTAAGATGGATGGGGATGGAGTGGGAGGAGACAAGAGGTGCTTGGAGGCAGGAGTTTGGGTGGGTGTGGAGGAGGTGGAAGACGAATTCGTCTGTGGCCATGGACGGGCTGGGGATGCGAGGGACTAGAATGACTTGGGAGTGTCTGACCCTCTAGAAGGGGGTCCCTGTCGCTGAGACAAGCGACCTGGTGGGGGGAAGGGGTAAGCCGAGAGGTGGGCGTGGCTTCACTCTGGATGAGTCAGGGGTGCCAAGGGCTGCAGATGCTGGGACTGATGTTGGGGGTCTGGGAGCTACTCAGGGCTGGAGATGACGAACAAGGAGTTGAGGGGGCCTGGGGTTCTCCAGCTGCCCCTGGGCTCCCAAGAGCTCCCTGTGGCTGTGAGTGGGCAGCATCTGATCCCCTTTAGGTGTTCCAGGAGGGCCGAGACTCCAGTGGTGGCTGATAGAGGGTCAGTGGCGGGGTGCCTTAGGAAGACACGAGCTTCCTGTCCCAGAAGGAACAGCATGGGGCCCTGTGGCCCGTGGGGTGGGTCCAAGCACCCAGCAGATACATCCAGGCACCCCCTCTCAGCACCTTTGGACCCGTATCACTGCCTGGCAGGGAGAGCGAATGAATGTCACTTCCTCCCTCCAGGCTCCAGTCTCTGAGGCCTCATCCTCCCCTGCAAGAGTTTCTGGAAGCTGTGCTGACCTCAGCAGCTGCCACCGCCCCCACGGGCTCCCACTTTGCTCCCAGGCTGCCTCCCTGGCGCAGATGCCTTGCTCGAGTTTCGCAGAAGCTGCTGAGGTAGCTTTGGCCTGGACTGGGTTTGGCCACGTGCCCTGCCCACCTCCGCCAGCGACCTGGGTCCGGGCCTCCGCCCGCCCGCCTGCCTGCCTGGCCCTGCAGCAGCTGCCCCCGCCAACCCCCCACAGCTGACTGCAGCAGCGGAAAGGGGCCTGCGGGGTGGAGCCTGTGGGCCTGGCAGGAAGGAGGAGGAGAAGGAGCAGGCGCTGGAGGTGCTGGGGAGGCAGAGGGAGGCGGGAGATCTGAAAGGGACCCCAGAAGGGTGGAGGATGCCCCCGGGTATCTGGCTCCCTGGATTTTCCACGGGGAAATGGAGAAACGGATAGACGCACAAGCCCAAGAAATCTGGATGCTTTTGGGGTGGGGGGGGGCAGCAGGCCTAGAGAGCAGGGGAGACCATGACCGAGATGGGGGAGGTTCGGAATCCAGGCTGGCTGAGTCTGGTTTCTTCCCAGAGGAAGCCAAGAGGGCCCCTGGCCCCCCATCTCCAGCCCCACCCCATTTCCCATGCCTTTACTTCTGTCATTGGGAGCTCCTGGAAAGTGGAGGCTGCCTCCTCCATCAGATTGGCACAACTGGAGTGGAACAACTGGAGGCTCCTGGGGGCTGCAGCACGGATGGTGTCTCCAGCCTGTGTCCAGCCACAGTGCTGGGCGTCGGGGCAGCACAGGGATAGAGGATCCAAGGCCTAGCCCTTGGATCAGGAGATGCAGAAAGTCCTCTCAGAGGGGCTTCATGTTCATGCCACTGGGCAGCCCTTGCCTGTCCCCAGTGCCTGGGGGACATGTGGCCAAGTGGCTAGGGAGGAGTGCCCGTGCCCTGGCAGAGTCGTGAGCCCAATAACCCACACACTGTAGCAGAGGCGGGAGCAGGGCTGTTGTTCCCACGAGCTCTGTCCCTTCAGCCGGAGATCAGTGGTGACTAACCCAAGGCAGCTCTGCCAGGGCACACTGTGGGGAGCCAGGCTCCCCTGATGGTCCCCATTCACCTTTGCCACCGAGCTAGTTGGGGACACAGCTTTCCCAGGCCTCACCGTTGCTTTCTTAGAATCATCTCTATGTTTGGGGGTTTTTCTTTGGGGGTGCACCCAGCAGTGCTTCAGGGTCATGCTGGCTGTTCTTGGAGACACCTGTGCAGTGCTGGGAATGGGAGGGGGTCAGCTGGGTCCCAGGCAAGTGCCCTACCCTGTACTATCTCTCCTGTCCTATGTCTGGTTTGAGGATTGGGCCATGCCTGGCGGTGCTCAGGGCTTGCTCGTGGGTCTGTGCTCAGGGATCACTCCTGGCAGATTCGGAGGGTCATGGGGGGTGCCGGGAATTAAACCCAGGTCAGTTGTATGCAAGGCAAGTCCTTTATCTGCTGTGCTATCTCTCTGGACCCCTCTGGCATGTTTCAAAAGGAGACTTGACAAAGGTTCTGTGTTTCACTATAAAATTTTTTTAAAAAATAGGCCAACAGGCTGAGTGCAGGCTTGGCATGTTGGAGGCCAGGTTCGGTCCCAGGTATCGGCTGGTCTCCTAAGCATGGCTGGAAGCACCTCCCGAACACAGCCAGGAGCAGCCCCCAAGCACTGCCAGGTGTGTCTCCCCATCCACCCAAAAGTGAAAGAAAAGTTGGAAAGTAGAAGTTGAAAGAAAATTAAACACTTCTGCAGATTCAGGCTTCGAGAGCTTCCTTGTCTTTTGTCTAGGCCTGTTTTCTCCAAGGTTGCTATAACAATTGTGCTAATCTTTTAAATTGTTTTATTTATTTTTTTTCCTAATGATCATTAAGGTGATAAGGTGATGCATGCTCTTTTTTAAAAAAAGGAAAGATATAAAGAAGTATAAAAATTACTTATAATCCCACTATTCTGTCAAATGTTCATTGAAGACATTGGAATCTTTGCTTCTGGTCATTTTTTTGAATCTCACACCTCTCTTTTTTTTAGTTTATTTTTGGCTTTTAGGCCATACCTGGTGACTCAGGGGTTACTCCTGGCTCTGCATTCAGGAATAACTCCTGGCAGTGTTTGGGGGACCATATGGGATGCTGGGGATTGCACCTGGGTTGGCAGCATGCAAGGCAAGTGCCTTCTCCGCTGTACTAGCTCAGCCTCCATGAACCTCATGCTTAAAAAAAAGCCTTTCCAGGTCTCTGCATGTAGCACTCTGTGCTTACAATCTGGGAGACAAGATTATGTGCTTTTAGCAACAAAACCTCCATGTCCTCCTGGCTCTGTCAGGGACTAACAGAGCCGCTTTGGAGTGTGACTTCCCCTCAGTTTCTCATAAGACCTTAATTCCCTCCACGGCAAGTGGATCAACCACCACGCAGCCTTGAGAGCCGCCGTGCACTCAGGGCACCCCACCCTCAGTTCATGGAAGCCAGTGGACATTCTCACTTTAGGGGGCTGCCCCCAAAGAACCCATTGCTCTGTATTTGGGGCGACTCTCCCACTTGGTGAGTGCTTAATAGGCTCTAAGCAGCTCCTTTTGCCTCAAAGTCAAAGGAATTCGGTTCCTTTCCTCCCCCTCTGCTGGCAGTGTGGCCCACCGCTCCAGCTCAGGATCAATGTGACAATCCTCAGACTTCACCTGGTCCTGTGTGATGAAGCTGGGCCCCGAGTGGGACTGCAGGGGGGTGGGGACATTCAAAGGCTGTATTGGCGGAGGGGCTAGAGCCAACCTGACCTTCTCTGCAAGTCCAACTGCCCACTCATTGGCTTCTCCAGTTTTCTCAATCATTTGAAACTGCCCAGTGGAATACCCCACCTCTCTCGTCCCTTCCT
>JAOXYA010305417.1:0-18805 GCA_028565675.1 Sorex palustris | reverse complement strand
TCCATTGTGAGACTTGTTGTTACTGTGTTTGGCATATCGAATATGTCACGGGGAGCTTGCCAGGCCTTGCCGTGTGGGTAAGATACTCTCGGTAGCTTGCTGGGCTCTCTGAGAGGGGCGGAGAGATTGAACCCGGGTCGCCTGGGTCGGCCGCATCGGCTGTGTGCAAGGCAAACACCCGACCCTCTGTGCTATTGCTCCAGCCCGGATATTCATAATAAGCAATAGAAAATGAATTATCTAGCATCTGGCCCTGACAGGCGATGGAGGTGCAGGGGCTCAGCTGTCCTCACAGCTCTGGGCCCGGGCTAACCAGCCACCTCCTGAGGACAGCTGTCTGGCAGGCTTGGGCCCATTCCCGCTGGCCGCAGGAGCTGACCTGTAACCCGGTGCAGCATGTCCACAGCCGGCTCCTCCAGAGCGCTGATCTGCTCCCTCACAATGATCTCGAAGGTCTTGTAGTTGACGAAGCCTGGCAGCTCCCGGCCACGGTACTGCTGCTCAAACCTGGAGATTTCTCTCTGCATGGCTTTATGGCCTGTGGGAGCAGAGACAGCTCACCTTACCTCACCAGCGGGAACCAGATTGTCCTCCACATGCCACCGGCCCTTCCAAGAGCAGAGCATGAAGCAGCTCCCACCGCGGTGGAGATGGTGTGGAAGGAGCAGCCGCTCTGGAAACGGCTGCAGCTCTTCCTCAAGGGCTAAAGACAAAGGCCTGAGTGATACACAGTGGGGAGGCCGCCTGCCTTGCCTGTGCATAGCCCAGGTCCAGTCCCCAGCACGCCAACAGGTCCCCTGAACCCGCCGGGAGGGACCCCTGAGCACAGAGCTGGGAGTAAGTCCCGAGCACTGCCAGGTGGGGGCCCAGACAAAGAACTGAAGAGAGAGCCATTGCGTGGTCCGGCAAGCAGTCCTGGGGGCCAAGCATGGGGTGTGTCCAGAGGTACAAGATCAGCCACCCCCTCCCCCCGCCCTGCCCGGCTCCATCAGTCCCAGTGCTGAGCACAGAACAGCAGCCAAAGTGAGGGGCTGCGTGTGACCCCCTCAGCCTGATGTCCTCAGGTGAAGGACCCCATGGGAGGGGGCAGGGAGAGAAGTGTCAGGAAGAAGCCGTTTCCAATACCCTGGCCTTGGGGACCTGACCCCCACGCAGTAGGGATAAATTTCTGTTGCTTCCCAGGACGGCCAGTGTGGGGTGCCCCATAGCTGCCCTGGCAATCCCCTGCCCCCCCCAACTTGAGGGATACCCACTCCATCCTACAGCTGGACTGATGGACCTACTGATGGACCTGGGGCTGCTCCCAGTTTTTGGTCCACGTGAAAGATGCTGCAAGAACATTCGTAGACGCGAGTTTGTGTGCACGTGCGCGGGAGCTCTGGGGAGTGGACAGGTGTGGGCCTGCTGGCCGCTTGGGAACTCGGTGGCTTTACCCTCTGAGACCCAGCCAGAGAGCGGCCGAAGCAGCCGCACTGTCTTGCGTTTCCCTGGATCTCCCACCTTCCGGTGACACTCCTGGCCCTCCATCCTTTCTGACAGCAGGTGCCCTAAGTGTGAGGTGTGTTTGCATCTCCCTGAGGGATGATGGGGCCAGGAGGCCCCCTGCCCTTATCGGTCATCTCTGCTGACTCTGCCAAAGAAATGTCTTGTCTGGTTTCTGTCCATCTGAAAATTGGATTTCTTTGTCTTTCTGAAGTGGAGGTTGATGCAGTGTCCAGGGTCCTGGTCAGATAGATGTGACCTAGAAATATCCTCACCCACCTGTGGGCTCTCCTCACCCTCTCAGTAGGGTTCTTGAATGCATAAACTGAGTTTTAACTCTGGAGGGAGTGTGACACACCTATTTCCCCATGATCATTCGCACAATATGCTGTGTCTGGAAAAACACCATTGACGCCGGGCTGTGAGGACACATGGCTTCTTCTAAGAGTTCCGCGGTCTGAGTTCTTCCATGCCAGACTATTCACAGGCAAGAGGGCAGGCCACACACCCCATGCTCAGAGGCGTGGCAGATGACTCCCATGCAGGCCCGTTACCGACGTGTGTGCCCACTGCTGCCTGCCAAGACATGAACTTTCACTGGGCTGAAGGAGACTCAGCCCAGCATGCCAAGAGCCAAAGCTGTTACCTGGGGGCCCCCCACCGTCCTGGGCCAGTCGGGGTTTCCTTTGGGCTTCCTGAATGCCAAGCCATTAACTCAGCATCACGTTTTCTCTGTTTCATACCTGTTTCAGGGTCATGTGGATCTGGCAGGGCCAGGCTGGTCCCTACATGCTGTATCATGTCGCCATACAACCCACCCCATCAAGGCCCGAGCCCCCGACCATGTCACCAGGACCCTGTTTATTCCAGAGGTGTCCCCATGTGTGACCCAGGCCCGAGTGTCCCTTCAGCTGGGCCGATGCAGATGGACTGAAGGGAACCATCTCTCTAGGGTTCAGGCAGACGCAGGGCCAGGCTCTGGCCACTGACCCCGTCCTCTGGCCGACCAACACCGCCTCTGGCCAAGCTGAGGGCAAGGTCTCACACTCACTTCTAATGAAATTCTCTTCGATCAGCAAGCTCCAGCGTTGGAACAGGGACCTGATCCTGTTGAAGAGCCGCGTGCCAGACAGACCCACCGCCTCCTCACCCTGCACCAGCGCCTGGATGGCCTGGTTGAACATGTTGATTTTCTGCAGACAAGAACCACGTCGGGAGCACGTCAGACAAGATGTTCCCAGAGCAAGCCTGAGGCACGGGCTGGGGGCCTGGGCTTGGAGGACAGATCTGTGTCTGTGTGTGTGAATGTGTGTGTCTGTGCGTGTATCTGTGTAGATAGGCCTATGTGGCATCTCTGTGTCTGTGTGTGCATGTCTATGTGCGATGTGTGTGTGTCTGTGGTGTTTCTGTGTGTCTGTATGTGTGCCTATATGTGCATATATGTGTGTCTGTTTCTGTGGTGTCTGTGTGTGGGTGTCTGTGTGTCTTTGTGTGCGTGTCAGTGTGCATGTGTGTGTCTGTACATGCGTGCATGTATGTGTGTGTGCACGTGTGTCTGTGATTGTGATTGTGTGATTGTGTGATTGTGTGATTGTGTGTGTGTGTGTGTGTGTGTCCCGAGGGACTGTCCTAGTGGGGCACACTGAGGGCACCATGCCAGGAACTGAACTGCCCTCGGTCCTTAGTATGCACTGGTGGTCCTTGAGGTGCACAGACCCCTCCAGTGCCCCCCACAGCCGCCCTTCACCCCGGCCCCCTTGAATGCTTCATGGACAGGCCATTTCTGCTTCAGGAGCAGAGCCCGAAGCTGCCCACGGCCGTCCGCCCTGACACTCACGCCGATCAGGAAGAACATTTTCTCATTTTCGTCTTCCGGGACTTCAGTTCCAAACGTCTGCAGCTCATCACTGGCTTTCTGGTGTTGCTCCTTGATCTGATTCTCCAGCATGGGTAGCGATTTCTGGGGCAAGGGGAGGGAAGCCCAGCAGGCCCATGAGGCCAGAGCAGCTCCCCTGCCTCCCCGGGCCTTCCCTGTCTATGCCTCAGCCAGGGGAAGATGCTCCAGGGCCCAGAGGCAGTGGATGGGCACCGATGGGTATCTGGGCCTCCCTGCTACACTGCCCGGAGCCCCTACCTGGCTGGCCCCAGGTCCAGCCCAAGCAATGACACTCATGACCCAGGAACCCAGAGACGGTATAGCCAGGTGGAAGGGCACAGCCTGGGGGGAACGGTTCAGCCGGGGGGGAGGGGGTTGGGAACGGCACAGCCCAGGGAGACGGCACAGGTATGGTCCTGACAGGCAACCCCCAGGCTTGGGTGCAGAATTGGGGGATCTTCATGGAAACTGGCATGAAATGGGCCATGAAACCTGCTCCCCCCAACCCCCGAATCTGCACCCAGCCCGGTGACAAGACAGCCATGAGCCTGTCGGGGCCTGTCTAGGGGACGGCACTGCAGGGCTTACACAGATGTGCATGATGAGCTCTGAGGTCAGCTTCTCGGCCAGGCAGGGGATGGTGGCCCGTCCTTCCTCCAGCAGCCGCCTGCGAGCAGGTACAGCAGACACAGGTGGTACCAGAAAATACTGGTCAGAGTCGGAGCAACAGCACAGCAGGGACGGCACTTGCTTTGCATGCAGCCGACCCAAGTTTGATACCCGGCATCCCATATGGTCCCCTGAGCACCAGCAGGAGTAATTCCTGAGTGCAGAGCCAGAGTAACCCCTGAGCACCGCTGGTATGATTCCAATACAAAAACAAACTATAAACAAAACAGTATTTTATCCTTAAGGGGAGGGGGTGCTCCCAAGTAGTTCCCTGGGGCCCTGGGGGGTCACTCTGGGCAGTTCAGGGCAAGTGCCAAGGGTGAGACATTGCTCAGGTCCTTCTGAATTCTGGGGACCGCCAGGGCCACCCTATGATGCTTGGGGGGTGGGGGGAGGGAGTGATGAGATGAGCCTTAAAGCTGTTCCTGCCAGTTCAGCCCCTGTATTTCATTTTAAACGTACCTCTATATTTGTAATGCTTATAAAATAGATATATAAGTTGTGTTTAATTTCAAACCCCAGTGGGTCTCTTGGTCCAAGGAAGGGCCTCGTTTGGTCAAGGGAATTCCAGGCTCAGAGGCTGGAGTGCAGGATTGTGTGTGACCCCAGACATGTGCGACCCCGTACCGTGTGTGGAATAGCCCCTGAGCACCAATGGGTGGGGACACCTGCCCCCGCTGTCACGGAAGGGCACAATGCAATATTTTTCCAGATAATACATAATTTTCTCCATGCCACAAAGTGACTCAGCCCAGAACCTGGAGGTCCCGGACGCCCCAACTAAGAGCTGTGTGACCTGCTCGGGCCATGCGGGCTCCAGCATTGCTGCGGTCGCAACTGTGTCTTGAAGGGTTGACGTTTAATGATCATACTTTGGGGATTTCCCTTTTATCACCCAGGACCAAGTACCCAAAGCTTGGCACCTCCAACGTGAAGGCTGGCTCTGGACAGCGGCCTTCGAGCCTGGCCCAAGCCTGGGGTGGCCCTGGGCAAGCTCGGGGTGGTACCTGAACTGCGGGTGCGCCTGGAAGAAGAGCTTCTCCTTCTCCAGGGCCATGGCCAGGCCCAGCCGCTCCTGGATGTCCTGCTGGCCCCGGCACTTGACGATCGTGTAGCCCTTCTTCAGGTGGTACACAAGGTTCTGTACCACATCCACCACCTTGTCCTCAGTGCCTCTGTCCACCAGGTCCGGCTTGGTCAAGATGCCTGCAAGTTCAAGAGCTCAGCTGAGAGATGTGAGGGCTCCCGCTTCCCAGCGCCAGCTCGAGGGAAGCTGAGACACCACATCTCTGGGGCTGGGGGTCCTGGGCTTCCCCCACTTTTTTGCTGAGGGCAGGGCTCTGGACAGCCACAGCTGCAGGCTCTGCCTTCCAGGGGCCTCAGCCCTTCGGCCCTAGTGCCACATACAGAGTTTGTTTCTTCTTCTCTTGACTTTCAGAGCCCCCACCAGCAGTGCTCAGAGGTCACTGTGTCAGGGCGGGAAGTCAGGCCTCACTCTCAGCCTGCTCAAGTGCCTGTCCCTGACTGAGAGTCTAGTATCACTGCAGGGTGTTTCACTAATAAAAAGTAAATTAAATTTTTTTTAAAAAAATTGTCTTTAAGGGGCTGGAGCGGGTAGGGCACAGTGGGTAGGGCATTTGCTTTGCACGTGGATGACCCGGGTTTGATTCCCAGCATCCCATATGGTCCCCTAAGCACTGCCAGGAGTAATTCCTGAGTGCAGAGCCAGGAGTAACCTCTGTGCATTGCTGGTGTGACCCACCCAAAAAATTAGTCTTTAAAAGTTATTGATAACTGATAATCATTATGTCTCATGCAAAATTGTATTCATGGGAAGCCAAAGGAAATTATCAGGATAAAGAATTGCCTCGAATAAGTAGCTTTCCAAAACCTTAAGGACACTTTAAATTATGTCTCACATGCACCACACTGATTGCCCGACTGTTTTTCGTTTAAAATTTTGTATATTAGGGCCAGAGCTACAGAACAGTGAGGAGGGCACTTGCCTTGCACACAGCTGACCTGGATTTCAACCCTAGCATCCCATATGACCCTGCCAGGAGTGATTCCTGAGCATAATACCCCTGAGTATCACGCGGTGTGGCCCCAAAGCAAACAAACAAAAATATAATTTGCCATTTTAAAGGACACATTGATTCTGCGACACCCACACGGCCGGGCAACTCCAGAACTTTCCCTCCATCTCCAGAACTTACTGTCCTCATTCAAGGCTCTCCGCTCTCCCAGCCCAGAGCCCGCCCCCAACCGTGTCACTTCCTGTCAGGAAACAGCCAACCCTACAGCGTGGTTGCTGGCACTTTGTTCAGGCAAGACCCCTTCAAGTCTTGTCTCCGTCTTGTGTCCCCTGCTCCTCCTACCAGCTGACCCCCTGGCCATGAGGTTTTCACCTGTGGCCTCCCTGGAACATGGCGGGGGCCCAGGGGACAGAAAGGCCCACCTAATAAGTTTCCTGAGTTTCCTGCCCAGACCAGAACCCACAGACACAAGCTAGCGTGGGGACACGGAGACTGCCATTGAGACACACAGCCCTAGGGACAGGGCCGAACCATGAGGGTTTAATGCCTCAGCTCTCTCAGGACCTCAAATGTGAAGGTTGCCATGAAAGCATCAATTGTTGAAAGGCAGGCTTGACTATTGCTTGTTTGATCCCTGAAGGAGTCTTTAAAGGTCACAGGTATGGAAATATCCATCACACCTGTTTCTAAGACCCTCTCTATCCACGGAAAGCCCTTCCTAATATGCACCAGCTTAAATATGCCTCAAGAAATAACGATTAACTGGCACTGGAGCCGCAGTACAGCAGGTAGGGCGGTTGCCTAGCACATGGCCAACCCAGGACCAATCCCTGGCATCCTACACGGTCCCTCCTGCCCCCCAAGTCCCACCTAGAGTGATACTTGAGCTAGGAAGAAGCCCTAAGCACTGTGGGGGTATGGGCAGGAGTAAGTCCTGAGCTCTGCTGGGTGTAGCCCCAAAACAAAAAAGTAACTATTAACCAAAAGTGAACCAAGTGTGAAACACATGGAAAATACATTTCTAGAGGTTGGGGTGATAGGACAGTGGGTAGGGCTAAAAGTCTGAGTTCAATCCCACATGAACCTCCCAGCATCGCCAGGAATAAGTCTCAAGTGTAGAGCCAGGTGGATGCCTTGGACGTTGCTGGGTGTGGCCCCACCTTCCAGTAACCAACTAACTAGATTACCAATTTTTTCATTGGTAATCACACGCTGGGGAGGAGCGTGTGATGTGGTGGGGGGGGGGGGGAATCTCTTCTCCTACTCCTGGCCCCAGCACCCAGCCTTTAACTGCCCGAGACGCTGGGGCACCCGAGCGCCCCCGCCCTCCCACCGTCAGCTGCAGGGAGAGGTGAACATGGAACCCGAAGCTTTACCTGGTCCCCGATGTCAGCTGGCTGGCCGCCCACGGCCACCCTGGTGATGCCAGGCAGGTCTATGAGTGTGAGATCTGGGACATTGGGGGAGCTGACCTCGAGACTGATCAGCTCCTGACTGATGCCCACACCTTCCCCGGCGATGATGTTCTGGGCTGGAGGAGAAGGGAAAAGAAAAATGGACCGAGATTCAGGACCAAAACGGCTTATGACAGCAAATCCTCCAGAAGCGCCTCTCCCAGCCGCGATTCCTGAACAATCACAGAGCAAAATCGCTCCTCGGGAGCTAGACTAGGAGCTGGAAGGAGCCTCCAAAGATAACTCAGCATGTCTCCTTGCCAGTGAGGGCCACTGTGCTTGGGTGGTCAGGATATGAGGCACCCCAGTCCCTCTCATGCTGACTCAGGGAATGGCCACAACGTAAGAGTCGAACAAGACAGGGCGTCTCCTATGGAGTCACCAGAGGAGGAAGCACAATGGTTTCTGGTCAAGAATTTTTGGGGGGCATACTGAGGCACACCAAGCAGTGCTCAGGGAAGACTCTTGGCTTTGTGCTCAGGGGCCACTCTGGGTGATGCTGGAGATGAACTCAGGGTGGCGGCACGCAAGGTAAGCACCTTAGCCCCTGAACCCCCTTTCCAGCTGGTATTTCCAATGGAGGAAGTGGCCCCTGGGGGGTGCATGTACTACACCCCACGAAGAAAGAACATAAGCTACCATGGAGCATACACGAGTCCCCTCTAGGAGGAAGGCCTGGCGGGGCAGCCTTTGGGAATGCCCACATCCAAGGCTAATGGAACTCCTCACCCCACACCTGAGTCCTCCTCCAGTGGTGCCTGGAAGAACACAAGATACTCTGAGTGGGAGACAATCTCTTGCAGCCCTCTTGGACGCGGACATGTCCAAACACGTTTCTGAGCCCAGACTGTTCATAGGACTGATCCTAATGGGGTAAAAGAACTGAACAGAGGGGACCCGGGGTGTGGTGAAAGGCCTGGGCTCCACCCAACAGTGCCCAGTCACCACATTCAACTGCTATGATTCCCGGCATTCAAGGATACCAGGCCCAGTAGACTGCCAGTGTGCTGCCCCATGCCCATAACGTCACATAACCAAGGGATGGAAGGGGAGAAAGGGAAAAGTGAATGAGGAACTGAGCCCTGATGGAGGAAGGAGGGAGCATCCCCAGGGCCCTGACTGGCTGAGAGAGAGAGCGTGTGGCCCCAGGATCCTGACTGAAGGAGGGAGAGAGTGGCCCCAGGACCCCGGCTGGAGGAGGAAGGGAGGATCCCCAGGGCCCTGATTGGAGGAGGGAGGGAGCAGGCCCTGGGGTCCTGACTGGATGAGCAAGGAAGCATCCCCAGGGCCCTAATTGAAAGAGGGAGAGGGAGAGAGTGGCCCCTCAGCCCTCATTGGAGGGGGAGAGAGGGAGCTGAAGGAGGGAGAGAAATAAATAGGGAAGGAGGAAGGAAGGGAGAGTGGAGGGAAGGAGGGAGGGAGCTGGCCCCAGGGCCCTGTTTAAAGGATGGAGGGTCCCCAAGCCCTGACTGGAGGAGGGTGGAAGGAGGGGGGGGGAGTGAGCATCCCCAGAGCCCGGATTGGATGAGGGACGAGCGATCCCAGCGTCCTGATTGGAGAAGGGAGAGAGGGTGTGGCCCCAGGGCCCTGATTGGAGGAGGGAGAAAGGAGGGCGGGAGTAAGGGAAGCATTCTCAGGGCTCTGATTGGAGGAGGGAGTCAGTGGTCCCAGGGTCCCGATTGGATGAGGGAGGAAGAGGTCCCATGGTCTTGATTGAAGGAGAGAGGGAGGGTCCGGGGTCTCAGCACAGGCCTGCAGGGCCAGATGGGCACCACCTACACGGTTTGACCTGGATCGTTCCCAACATAGGCAACTCACCTCTGCGGATTTCCCCTTCTACAGTGGAAGCATCCAGGAGCTCAATCTCGTGGTCCAGGTAGCTGACGACCCCTCTCCATTTTGCATCTTCCCCTACCAGCTTCTTGAGCCTCAGCACCAGAGGACATCTCGTCACGATCCCTAGGGACACATCGTGTCATCTCCACACTTCTTCCAACGGCTCAAGGCCAGCGAGCCCCCCGCCCCAACCCCCACCCCTGTCGTGGGCCGCCGGGGAGAAGTCTCTCTCTGCCTGCCGGGACTTTGAGGCTGATGTCTAGGCGACCTCACACCCCAACTCAAAAAATAATAGTGGACTGTGGCTCACTCCTCCTGGGCCTCTGTGCTTGAGGCCTCTTGCTCCCTCTCAGTGCTTTGCCATCAGCCCGAATGATCAATCGCCACAGGACTGTCCCAAACACGTGCACTGTCTCCCACCCCCACCTCCAGATACTGCCCCCACACAGACCACCGCTCCACAAGACCCCCCAACCCACGGCCACATTCCACCTGCATTCCCTCCCATCTCTTCCTGAGCTGTGTATGCCTCAAAGCCGCGGGCTCGGGGTTGAAGCGGCGCCACCCCTGGCCAGGTGAAGGGTCATGTCTTGGGGAGGGGGAAACTCAGGGAAGATGGCCTTCACACACGCTCTGGCCTGGGACCCGAATGCACTTGGTGTCACAAGTGAGAACAAGCGAGAAGAGGGTGTGATGCCTAAACCGCATCCTCCCACACACTGACCCAGCAATGGCCACACTGGAGGTAAATGTTAGCCGGGACCTACAATGGGCTCTAGCCAGAACTGCCAAAAACTAGAGTCCTATCCAAAGGAAGAGAGCCTAACGTGTGCACACAAAGCCACAGAGGACAGGGGATGTCACCTCCACACTCCCAGGAGAGGTCGTGAGGGACTCAGCCCACCTACACTCCCAGTGGACGAGCATGACAGCCAAGGCACCAGGAAACTCTGTTGCTGTTGCATCTGCTGCCCCGTCTATGGCCCCTGAGGCGGGGTAAGTGCTCACCACTGCCCCTGGGGAGGGCCACCCCCGACAGGGCCTCCAGCACGGAGCTCTTGCCCGAGCTCTGGTCCCCAATGACCGCGATGGCGGGCAGGGCCAGGTCCTGCTCCACGCCCAGCGCCCGCAGGGAGTCGATGAGGTCGATGCACGGGCGCACCTTCTCCTCATACTGGATGTTCAGGCTGTCCTCGAGTCTCTGGAGAGGAAGAAGCAGAGTTGGGTCGGGCTGGAAGGCCACAGGTCATCAAAGACAGAGGACTCCAACTGGACTACTTTGCAGTTCTGTGTGTCCCCAGAATGCCAACAGATGAGAGGAACAGAGTTTGAAAGAACTTGATGAAACAATAGAGAACTTCCCCCCAAGCATCATGAAACTTCCAACTCAGAGACCTAAAGGTTTCCTTGATGTGCAAGAAAAATAAGACAGAGTAAGGTGCTCACAATGGAACGACTCGAAGCTGGTGGGGAAGGGGAATGCTCTCAGCAGCAGAGAATGAGATTCAGAGGAAGAGGTGGGATTAACAAATTTCCCATCTGAAACAACAAACGTGAGCACACAGTGAAGAAGCATTTGAAAGTCCTGGGGAAAACTCATCAACCTAGAATTCCACACCCAGCAAACGGATCTTACTTGAAACCATTTCTCAGGTGAGAGGGACCGTGAAGGAGTTAGGCACTTGCCTTGCTTTCAGATGGCCCCAGTTCCCAGCACCACCAGGAGAAACCCAAGCACAGAGCCAGGAGTAGACCTGGAGCACCACCAGTGCCCAGAATTCACTGCCACTGTCCTCCTGTTGTTCATCGATTTGCTCAAGTGGGCCCAGTAACATCTCCATTGTGAGACTTGTTGTTACTGTGTTTGGCATATTGAATACGTCATGGGTAGCTTTCCAGGCTTTGCCGTGCGGGCGAGATACTCTTGGTAGCTTGCCAGCCTTTTCGAGGGAGTGGAGGAATTGAACCCTGGTCAGCTTGGTTGACCGAATGCAAGGCAAACACCCTACCCACTGGGCTATCGCTCCAGCCCTTTAAAGACTAACAACTGGAATTATGTTTTATGTTGGAATTATGTTTTATTGACTATTTACAATGAGAGATTAAAAATATATTAGCCAAAAGTACTAAAAAGAATTAAATATTGGCACAAGCAGATGTTCTCCCAATCAGTAGTACGTAAATATAGCACATCTACCCTCACTTTGTGAATAAGACGGTGATGATATGTTTGCCAGTTTTGTCATGTTTAAACTTGAGTGATGATATGTTTGCCAGTTTTGTCATGTATAAACTTGTCGTAATCCATGTATTACAAAATCATGAAAATATTTTCTTTTTTTGTTTTTTTTGCTTTCTGGGTCATACCTGGCAATGCTCAGGTGTTACACCTGGCTCTGCACTCAGAAATTACTCCTGGTAGTGCTTGGGGGACCCTATGGAATGCTGGGAATCGAACCTGGGTCGGCTGCGTATTAGGCAAACACCCTACCCGCTGTACTATTGCTCCAGCCCCCTGCCCCCTTTTATTTTATATCTGTTTGTAAAATTATTCCACAGCCTAACATGGATATATTTGTCATGTTCAGATGAATTCAAATATAGTTGCTATAGAAAATTCAATTCTCAACTTCCTTCCCGGTGATAAATTGATGATATTTTAGCAACAACTTTTAATTTTGGGCATTATATCTTTCAGCAAATTGGAGAATTTGAAGTCTCTCTCAGCGATGTCTTATTAACCTGGAAATATTTATTACATGATAAATTGAACATACCAGCTGAAGATATGGAAATGATCGACCATTATGAGGACATTCGAAGGACTTATGATGATTGCTTAAGAAATAGCAACATGTTAGATCTGATTGATGTCTATCAAAAATGCAGTGCTGCAGTTTCTAATTGTGAAAATAATACCAGCATATCCCCAGTAAGTATGTTTTAAAGATAAACAGTTCTATCATAAATTAAAATTGAGGTAGATTTATTTTTGTTTTCAACTATGAGGTCAGTATTTATAGTAATTTGATAAACTTTTGTTTTTCAAATTGTAC
Organism: Sorex palustris; assembly: GCA_028565675.1. Taxonomy (NCBI): domain Eukaryota; kingdom Metazoa; phylum Chordata; class Mammalia; order Eulipotyphla; family Soricidae; genus Sorex; species Sorex palustris. The sequence goes on along the minus strand of JAOXYA010305417.1, from coordinate 6,396 downwards.
TGTGAATGGAAAATTTATTTACTCGAAAGCTAGTCATTACTTGAAGGAAATATTAGTAAAGTTTGTTTTAATTGTGTTATTATATGGTTGAAATATCAGAATAGTTTCTTATGATATAGTTTAAAAACATAGTTTTTTAAATTTTTATTTTTAGATTTTTATTTTGGATTTAGATTTTTATTTTGCTTTCTTGGTTTACTGTACATCTACTTATTTGGCATGTTATATAAATTACTTCTATAATTCTTTCTATGGATTATAAATATTTAACTGAGATGGGACAAATATTTTGTTAAGGTGATATTGAAATATAAAGAGTAATAAACTGTTCTTTTGCATATATTTATTGCCTTATTTTGTAATATAAAATGAAAGATTAATGGAGTGATATCTTTTACAGTTTGGTTTTGTCTACACTTGACTTAGTAAACTATTTTAAGATAAATTTGGATCTAGTTTGTTTTAAAATCTTGAAAATATTTTTTCTTACCTTGACATTTAATAAGTGCCTGTAAAGTAATACTTAAAAGGAACAAAAGCTAAATAATTTTAGCTATAATTAGAAGGAAATGTTTATAGTATATTGTGAGATATAAAATATTTTATAAATATTTCTGGGTGTTGAAAATAGTGTTTTGGCTTGTTAAAATAAAAACCTCTACATTGACAGTGGTTTAAGAAGATGGAAATATATATATTTGACTCCTCTTTGGGGGTTATTTACAGTGGTACTCAGGGCCTCACAGATGATTCTCAACCAGCTGGGCCATTGGGTATATGCCAGGCAAATGCCTTAAACACTGTATTATCTCCTGGCTCCAAAATCAAAGTATATATCACCATTTATAAAAGATTTGTGAAAGAAAGCGTCAAGGACATATGTGATAGCTCTATGGTCATCAGAGACTCAGAATTTTTTGTCATTCTGCTCTCTTGATTACTGACTTCTGTTCTCAAGATCACCCTGTGGTCCAGAAGAATTCTACAAGCTCTAGATAGTATTTTAGCATTTTTTTTGTAGCAGGAAGTAGTAAGGAAGAACTGTATTCTCTTATTTTTTTTAGTTGGGGGTGGGGGAAGGGGTGGTGAATGGGAGATGACAAGTTAAGCCACATCTGGTAATGTTTAGGGATTACTCCTGACTCTGCACTCAGGAATTACTCCTGGCAGTGCACCATATAGCTTGCATGGCAAGTGCCCTACCCATTGTACTATCTTTTGAGCCCTTCTCTCTTTTCCTTTTATAGAGAGAGAAAGGCCACACCAAGATGCTATGGATGATGGAGAATGTAGTCTTCATCTTGGTAGTCATGTACGGAAATAAAACCAAAGCTCTTTTATTAAGGATATGCTAGGAATGGAATATTGGTAATTAGTAATTAGCTATCTTTGCCTCAGAATATTGGTAATTGGTAATTAGCTATCTTTGCCTCAGTGGGCTATCGGACAACCTTTGTTGTCTTGTAGCTTTTTCACAACATTTGCATATACATGTTCATGCACATCTGAACATATGTAATAGTGGTGGTCAGTATTCTTTAAAGCAAAGGAGTATTTTATTCTTTATTAGCTATATTTCAATTGCTTGCTTACAGAAATGTTTTTAGTGTGTACTTTTCACATAGTTTAGAGAGACAACAAATGTAGTAAACTAAAGATTGTAGGCAGATCTAAGATCTTACTAGCCAATGAGAGTATCCAGAGGTTTTGGGGCACATTTTTTTAAAAAATACTATCCATTGCCCCAGTCTAAATCTTTTAATAAATCTTCTCATTTAAGTGAGTATAAGATATGTGCAAATGTCTACATTTGAGAGAGTTCTGTGTCTCCAAATACCAGTAGCTTTCTTCTGCAAAGATATGGAGACTGCTTAGATGGATGTGAAGTAGAAAATTTTCTGCATTTAGGTCTTGGAAGATTAATACTTCTGAGACTTAAGTTTGCCTAAGTAAATTCTTAGTGATGAAAAAATGAGCATAAAAATATGTCCGTATATTGGTTCATTCAAAATTCACTAAGTATAGCACTAATGCATCTTTAAAGAAACACACCAGAAAATTCTAAAATCTTGTGAATTTCATGATCTTTCATTTTTATCGTTTTGATTTTTTTTTGTTTCTTATTGTGGACTAAATGTATGTGTGCTACACTGAGAAACTCTCTGGAGGACCTCAGAGGCCTGGGCTTGAGGATCAGAAATGGTAATAATCCTAAGATCTGAGGTCTCTGGGAAGAGCCCCAAGAAACCAAGAAGTAGCTCCACGAATAGGCTTAAGTTCAGGCATCCTTTTTTTTCTCTTTCCTTTTTAGGGCCACAACTGGCGGTACTCAGGACTTACTCCTAGTTCTGTGCTCAGGGGTCACTCTTGGCAGGCTTGGGAACCATATGTGATGCTGGGGATCAAACTCAAGTAGGTTGCATTCGAGGCTAATGCCTTACCTGCTGTACTATTGCACTGGCCCACAGATGGCTTATTTTATTTTATTTTTTTTGAGACTCCAGGATACTTTGTCTTTGGCTATGCAGGTGACTGAGAGCCTGTTTGTTTTTTCACTGCTGTTCCATAGGAACAGAGAACTTCCAGTTTTTCATTCCTTGTAAAACAGTTCTCTCCCAAGGCATCTTAGATTGAAACTTGCAAGTCAACAAAGGAAAGCAACAAGCCACCTAAGGAGTCTCAGCCATCAGAGACAGATGAGTTTGCTGACAATCCACATGTCCAATGAAATCATGTTTCTTCAGAGGAGCATAATCCATAGAAATCAGAAGTAGTAGAGGAAATTAAAATGTATGCCTGAGCCTAATACTTTCTAGATTTTAAATAAAAAGTTAGTTTACCCAACACAATGGCTAAATTCAGGCTCAAATTTGTATCTTAAAGTAAAGCACTCTAAAGTATTTAAAAAACAGAAAAGAAAGAAAGAAAGAAAGAAAGAAAGAAAGAAAGAAAAGAGTTTGTAAGAGAAAAATTCAAAATCTTAGGGTTAGATCTAGAGCATGTGGACTGGTATGGACCAGTGCTGGTCTGTAGGGGTTTCCTGGTGCTCAGCCAAAAATATTCCCATTGGTCATGTGAATTTCTAAGCAATAGCATGCATCACACTAACTAAAACATGTACTTTTATAACATTGGATTTAATAAGTTATCTGCACAGGTTTTATTTTTATTTTTTATTTTTTGTTTGTTTGGGGGCTACATCTGGCAATGTTCAGAGGTTACTTCTGGCTTTGCACTCAGGACTTACTTCTGGTGGTGCTTGGGGGACCACCAGATGCTGGGGATTGATGCTGGGGATGCTGGGGATTGAACCTAAGTCGGCTGCATGCAAGGCAAACACTCTACCTGCTGTATTTTCACTCCAGTTCTTGGTTTTTATGTCAGTCTTAATCAGTCTGCTATATATTTCTATTCTCTTTGGTACACAGATGTGAAGAGTTGAAGAATGTTGATCTGTAGAGCATTTTTTAACAGGCTAGTAAAAGATATCCCAAGGAGGAAAAAGGGACAGATGTAGAAGAGGTCATGCTTACATAAACAACACATTTGTTATAATTGAATTTATTATGATAAATATAATCCCTAAGATGAAAAGAAATTTGAGTCTTCTGATTAAGAGTGTTTGTGAAGTTCCTGATTGTATTGAGGAGAAAGGACTCATAAGTAGGCTTAGTCTGGTAAATTTCTGATTTCTTAATATTAGAGATAAATATTATAAGTTTCTGTCAGAAGTTACAGAAAGTTAAAATATGTTATGAAAGTAGGAAAAATGATCTAAGAATACTAAACTCAGTTAAGATATTCATTAACCAAGGTAAAGGATTTGTGAAGTTATGCAAAATTGTGGAAACTTTTCTCTTCATCTCTCACTTTGGAACTTGCTTTTCCAGTTACCATGATAGTTTAACAGATGAGTTAGAATAGCTCTTTCTTTATAAAGGGAGATTGTAGTGAGCAATATAATTTGGAGCATGCTCATGTGTGCATAGTACACACATGCTTTTGTGTATGTTTAGTTTAAATGACTAGATGGAGTATGTAGGTGCTAAAATGGGAGACATTAAAGGAGAACCTCATTTATTTAGAGTGAAAACTCTGAGCATTGTAGTATGTTGGTATAAGGAGTTGTATTATTATTTCTGAATAATAATAGAAAATTATGGGTCTGATATTTGAGTCCAGAGGAAGTGAAGGTAACCGCTAATAGGAATAGAAAGTGTAGTATATCTGTCAACTTAATAAAAGGATAGAAATAGAGCAGCACCTTTCCAAATCAATAAAGGCACAAATTATCAAATTAACAGCATTTCAGCAAGTGCTTTTGTTGTGATCTTTATGCTTGTCCCAGAATACTTTATGCTGTATTATTGAGAGTCTCTGTAAAAATTTTATGTCCAGGACTTCTTTCCATAGTTTTTATTTTCTTTTTGTTTCTTTGAAACATATCTGATACTTGGGTTCTACTCCTAGCTGTATGCTCCGAAATTGCTCCTGGCCATGCTTAGGGGACCATGCCAGGGATTGAATTTAGGCCTCCCTTATGCAAAACATGCATTCAAACTATGGAGTTGTCTCTTTGGCCCCAAAGCTACTGTGATGCTTAGGGCTTACTCCTGTCTCTTTACTCAGTGATGACAACTGGTGTTGTTTGAGGGACCATATGTAGTGCTGGACCATATAGAATCTCCTATCCCCACGCCTGGCTGTCCTCTCCGGGGCCCCGTGGAGGAAGGCAGGCTGAGTTTCCCTCTCCTCCCCGAGCAGAGCCCTGGCAGCTGAAGACCTCTGGGACCCAGCCATAGCCATGCTGAATAATCAACCACTCTCCAGACGCTCGGACAAGTTGCATGTATGAAGGAACCGGCAGAGGTGTGCAGGACCCAGGGCTGAGATCTCCAAGCCTGCTCGGTTCAGGACTGGGCCTCCTCTACCCAGATCCCCCATCTTCCAGCAGCTAGCCAATTACACCCACCAACTGCCGTGTAACCCCATCAACAGCCAGGATCCAGAGACTATAAAACCAAGCTCCTAGACCTCTTATTCTCTAGTTCTCACTTTCGGAGAACCTGGCAGGCTACTGAGAGTATCCTGCCCAAATATATGCCTGACTGGCAACACCTGTAAAGGTGATTAGAGGCTGCCCCAAAAGCCTCCATCCCTCTCAGAGAGCCCGGCAAGCTACTGAGAGTATCCCACCTGCACGGCAGAGCCTGGCAAGCTACATGTGGCGTACTTGATATGCCCAAAACAGTAACAATGTTGGTCCTCATTCCCCTGACCCTGAAGGAGTCCCCAATATGCCATCGGGCTATACTAGAATGTGACAGGGATGAATGGAGACATTACTGGCACCCGCTCGAGCAAATCGATGAACAAGTGGGTGATAGTGACAGTGATAGTGATGTAGTGTCGGGGATTGAACTAGGGTTGGCTGCATCCAAGGCAAGTACCTTATCCATTGTAAGATCTCTCTGACCCCAAAGCTTTTCCTTTTTAAGAAGTGTTTGTTTTTGATAAGTTATAGATGTTTTAATCACAACTTCATAACAGTGAGAGGAAAAGATGTAAGTATTTTTATTGTTTTTTGCTAAGTCAGTTTGTGCTTCCTCTGTAGGTCTACTCATTGGGAGGTATGTGTGTGTGTATTATAGTTTTGGTCCTTGTAATGAATAAAATCATGTATGGAGATGTTTAAGAATGCTTCAGAGTGATTAATAACTTTAAGTGATTTTATTCATGGAAACTATTGTTTTGAATATTGTGCCTCTTAAGTCATTAGATTCACTTGTATCTATTTCTCTCTATATTCCAACAATAAGCATTTATTATAGACCTTAGGTAAGACATATTTGTCTTCAGCTATCATCTTTCATAAATAATAAAGGCTCAGATTACATTTCCTTGGTCATCTTTTGACTTCAAATATAAAAACTATAAATAGAGGTGTATTTGAAAAGAGAGAGAAGTTTTGAATTAAGAAGTTGAATTTCATGTATGCTTATTGATTGCCAACAAAGATTAGGTAATGTACTAAACATTGAAACATCAAGAACATAAGGTTTAAGTATGAAATAACTTTAGTATGGCAAATTTGTTAGTTATTCTTTGTTTCCTACAGAGTCAACTACTGGATTTCCTGTCTGGAAGACAGAATTTGGTAAATGATGCAACTGATCCTTATATACTGAGATCGCCAATGAGTAAGCATAGCCAAGATAATGAGAAGGTAACCATAATGAAAAAGTGAAACGGAAAATAAATTGAGTAAACTCAAGGTCTGGTCCCCCTCAAACTACTATGAATTTGATTGTCACTCTAGTTACTATTTTTATTGTTCTGTGTGTGTGTGTGTGAGAGAGAGAGAGAGAGAGAGAGAGAGAGAGAGAGAGAGAGAGA
>JAOXYA010305213.1:0-18808 GCA_028565675.1 Sorex palustris | reverse complement strand
GGCAGAGGGGGGAGGGGAAGAGAACACTGACAGTTCTGGCTCAAGGCTCAGCTCCTCACCTGTCCCCGAGATCAGGACAGCCACTCTGACCTTGTCAGGTCTCAGGATGCCATTAGCCACTGGGGCCCCGTTTCCCGACATGGTGCTGTTCATGTTCATGGTTTCAATCAGGTGCTTGACTATCACAGGAGGAGAACCTGCATTTCAAACAATCGTGAGCTCGCAATCACAGTGCAGTGCAAACAAAGCAATTTATGGAGACTGTGGAATGCCACATTCGAAAGGTTGCTCTCCGTGGGCAGAGCCAGCCAAGATACCTGTCCTGGCATTATCCAGGGACGCCTTCCACTCCAGCTATAGCACATCGCTGCCACAGTGCATGCAGTGACTCCCTGACTATAGCTGCCTGAGATCCGGCCCCCTCACCCCCAAATCTCCGTCCACGACATGGCCCAGAGCCTCTGGACTCGTGAGCAGGCGTGAGAGCCAAGCCAGGCCACTCGAGGACATGCTCTAAGATGCTGAGCAAGAGAAGGCCACGGGCTCTAGAGCCCTGCCAGCCTGCCTGGAACGGCGGTGAAATGTACACAGGGAAAGAAGTGGCTGACAGGCATCCCCCCTCTGCTTCTGAGGTTGGCAGGGCTTTCCCCCACCCACGCTGCCCATTTGGGCCCCAGTAGTCCCAGATGCCCGTAAGGGTGCCAACCCGTTCCTCCTCGGACGGAGGACAAGAGCCACAAAGCAGGCCGCTGGCACTAGGACACATTCCCAGGGAACCAGAGAGGGCTTCTGGGCCGAGCGAGACAGACATTGGCTAAGTCAGCGCAGTCACCATGGGGTCATGCGGGAGACTGGCAGACTGTGTCCCCCCCTCTGCTCCCCTTCTTTCTCCGAGCTGTTGTTTACTAGCTCGCTTTCCCAACACTGGTCAAGCTCTGTCTGGATGGGAATGGCTGGGACCCCTTCTTTGGCCTGAAGGATGGGTGGGACCCAGTTCTCTTTAAACAAAGTCTTTGACCTCAGAGCGATCTGAGGAGCAGTTACCTTCAGGAGCAATTACCTTCAGGACGGGCAACCACCTTGCCGATCACCCAGGCCTCTTCCTGCTGCTTCTCAAGCTCCTGAATGATCTGCTTTGCTTGGTCCTCTGACACCACGAGGGCGCCCCCGATGCCACAGTTAAAGGTCCTGGCCATCTCCTCTTCAGAGATATGTCCTTCCCTCTGCAACCAGGAGAAGACTGCAGGGACCTTCCAGGCCCGGGCATCTGCAATGGGCATAGGTGGTGAATTAACTCACCTGCCGTTTTGTACAAAGGATGAAAATAGCGAAAGTCTGAAACAAGGAAATTCACTGTAAGCCACAGTACTGTACGCAGGGATACAACCATAAACTAGCATTCCAGATGTGTTTTTGGATCCACCTGTACTAGACATTAAGACTTTCGGAGTGATAAGAGAGCGGGGAGGACATTTACCTTGCACATGCCAGACCTGGGTTCCATCTCTGGCATCACACACAATCCCCTGAGCACCACCAGGAATAATTCCTTAGTGCAGAGCCTTGACAAACCCCTGAGCATTGCCGGACGTGACTCAAACCTCCCCCACCACCTTCTAAAAATAAAGAAGGCTTTCGCTGGAACCAGTGGCCAGTATTCACAATCAGTTAAAGTTCTGGGCTGCATTAGTTGGGGTTTTAGAAGTCTCTGAATTGACTTGCTGTGCTTGTGGCTCAGTTCCAGTCTGGCTGGCACACTGTGTAGCCGGGATGAAGTAGGATGAAAACGCACCCAGGGATGAGGCCACAGTCAGGGAGGGGTATGCCAGATAAAATGTTTAAGGGCTGGAGCGACAGCAAAGTTGGGAGGGTGTTTGCTGGCAAGTGGCTGACTCGAGCTCAATCCCTGGCACCCCAGGGCCCCAGGGGTCACCAGGTGTGACCCCTGAGTGCAGAGCCAGGAGTAAGCCCTGAGCACTGTTGGGTGAGGCAAAAACACAAACCTCCCAACCCAAAAAACCTTCTATATCTTTATTTTTGGGGGTGTGGAGGGGGCACCTGGCAGTGCTCTGTGGTCACTACCGGCTCTGCTCAGGACCGTGTGGTTCCGGGGCTTGAACCTGAGTCTCCCAACAGCAAAGCAAGGAGCTCAGCGGTCTGAGCCCTCTCTCTGGACCTGGAGTTTATATAATTTATAAAAGTCATTACATGCCTATGAACCCACCACCCTATGAGATTTAATTCCATTCTCTACTACTTGGTAAATGCCCACTTAAAAAAAAAATTGAGATCAAAAGATTGACCCACTATTCTCTCAATAGTTAAAAGTCAATGGTGAAGGGCTGGAGAAAGAGCTCAGGAGTCCTGCCTTGCAGGCAGGAGGTCCAGGTTTGATCTCCTAGCTGCTCGTTCCCCGAGCACTGCAAGGAGAAACACCTGAGCCAGTGTAGCCCCCAGCAGCCAGGTGTGGCCCAAACCCCCCAATCCAAAGACCAAAACACCACGGCAACAGCAAACCAAACCAAGTAGTAGTACATCTATTTTGGGGAAAAACAAACAAACAAACAAACACTCCTTCCCCCCCCCCCCATTTGGGTCTTCTGAGCATGCTCAGGGGCTTACTCCCAGATCTGTGCCCCAGGGACCATGCAGAGCCGGGGATGGAACAGCAGAGCAATCTCTCTGCCTCCCAAATCAAATACTCTTTTTCCCAAAAATGCTATCATGACTAGCAGATACACATTAAATATAAAATAACAGAATAATATATAGCAATGGCAGGACAGACAAACAGTAGGTCACTGAACTTATCTTTTTTTTCCTTTTTGGGTCATACCCAGCGAAGCACAGGGGTACTCCTGGCCCTGCACTCAGTTACCACTCCTGACAGTGCTCGGGGAACCATATGGGATGCTGGGAATCGAACCCGGGTCGGCTGCATGCAAGGCATACACCCTTCCTGCTGTGCTATCATTCTGGCCCCTCCGATCTCACGTTAATCAAACAATCTGCCGAGCAGTCAGGCTGGGGAGGGCAGTGTTCCAGCAGTTCAGGAGCAGGAGGAGGAGCTGTAGCTTCAAGGCCAGTAAGTCCTTGCTCAAGGCTGTGCTCCAAGTTGGATTCCAGGAAGAAACCCCAGAGGCAGGGCCTGGGGACTAAGTTTCCTTTTTACTGGGACACAGGCATCTGTGTAGGTCAAAGCTCTCAGGAATGTGGCGGCAGGCTCGGCCTCTGGTGCCCCGGGGTGACCCTGTGGGGTGTGCAGGGTACCAGGCGGGCAGCTCAGGGTGGGGGTGCCCCAGCACAGCCATCCATTGCAGAGCAGCTATGGCACCCCTCTGCCTGCTCCCCAGCCCTGGCCCGAGTTTCTTTCCCTTTTTGAAAAAATTTTATTTTATTTTTTTTCCTTTTTGAGTCATACACAGTGATGCTCAGGGCTGACTCCTGGCTCTGCACTCAGGAATCACTCCTGGCGGTGCTTGGGGGAGCATGTGGGATGCCAGGAATCGAACCTGGGTCAGCCATGTGCAAGGCAAATGCCCTACCTGCTGTACTATCATCCTGGTCCCCAGCCTGGGGTTTCAATTGTCTGAAGAAGCCAACACCTGTGAAGGTTCTGTGCAGCCTCACTGGAGGGCAGTTTGCTTTCAGCTTGGCCTGCACCGTGGCACTGGACCCCGGGCCATCCGCCCCTCCACCCCGCACCCCTTTCCTCCCAGGCGGCGCACTTGCACTCCCAACCCTGGGGTCATAGCAGCACTTGGCAACCTGACTTTTTCTTTGTGGGGGTGGTTAGGGCTGCACCATGCAGTGCTCAGGGGACCCTCTGGGGTGCTGGGGATCGAACCCAGGCCGGTCATCCTCTTCAGGCTCCTGTCCAGCCCACATCGAACAGCGGGAGAACAGCCAGCCTCTGTATCAGCATTAGGTCCCGGTTACTTTCCTCGCCTCAGCCCCTCCCTGGCTGGCTGCCTCAGTGGGCCCCCAAGACCTCACTGGCAGAAGCCCTGATTTGCTGCCGTCTCGTCTCGTCTGCTCCTCTGGGTCACATGTTGGTGACGCGAAGAGCAGGCACAGTCTGTGAGAACAGAGACGGGCCTGCCTCTCACCCCCACCCCCAGTCATTTCCTTGCACCAATGCAGTCCCCGAGGCTGGAGTTTAGATTCACTATTTTCCCTGTCACCCACTCCCCGAGTTTCCTTGTGGGGTGCACCGCCCCCCCCTCACCGTGCTGCCTCTGGACCAACTCAGAAACACACCGGGCTGCACCAGCTATGCTGCCCACTGCAAGGGCCAGCCCACTTTGCTTCTGCTTTGGGGCCAGACTCAGAGGTGCTCAGGGGACCCCCAAGTGCTGTCAAGAGTGACCTGGGGTCGGATGTGTGCAGAGCAGCCCCTTGACCCCTGGAGCGTCTCTTAAACCCCATTTGTCTTGGGGAGGCTGCCGTGCCTGCTCCTCCCAGGAACTCCTCACCCTGGCATGCCCCATGCCACCTCTCCCACTCTCCATCCGGCCTCCTGCTTGGGTGGGACCCTCCCTCTCCCCTTCCAGGAAGTTCTCATCCCTGCATGCCCCATGACCACCTCTCCCACTCTCTACCCTGCCTCCTGCCTGAGCAGGACCCTCCCTCTCCCCTTCCAGGAACTCTTCACCCCTGCGCGCCTGCCACCTCTCCCTCTCCCACTTGCCTTGTATCACATGCCTCTCCCACTCTCCACCCTCCAAAGCCACCCCATTCTCCTCAGGGCCTGGGGCGCACTCAGGGCTCTCGTGTGCTTTGTGGGTGTCAGGCCCTGTATGCTCTGTGGAGCCACTGCACACAGCGAGCCCATCTGGCAGCTGTGCTGTCCATGACCCCCACAACCAAAGGGGGTGACCGCCAGTGAGCATATGGTCGGCTGTGACCCCCGTTGTCCAAAAAGGGAAGGGAAAGAGGAGTCACCTACTGCTTCTAAGTTTTCCACCCGCCATCCCATGTGCACTATTTGCCCATAGACATTTCTCCCATAATTGCACCCCCCCAACTAGTTTACTGATTTTTTTGGGGGGGGTTTTCGGCCACACCTGGTTCAAGGGGCCATATGGGATGCCAGGGAGTGGACCCAGGTTGGCCGCGTGCAAGCAAATACCTTACCTGTTGTACTACGGCTCTGGTCCCACTCCAACACCCCCCCCCCCCCAGGCTGTTTTCTGAATGGAAGTCCCCGTTAGCAAGCTTACCTAACTGTACTCCTAGTGCCTGAGGGAGGACTCGGGGGATGTTTTCCAGCAACCCCCCACCGGTGATATGGGCAAAGGCCTTGACGCGTCCGGAGCATAGGACAGGTAACAGGGAGCGGCTGTAGATTCTGGTGGGCGTCAGTAGCAAGTCCCCTGGAGACGAGAGGGGTAAGATGACAACAGAGGTACAAATATACAGATACCACAGTGGGGGCGAGAGAGAGAGAGAAGTGCAGGTAGGGTGCTGGCCTTGCACAAGGCCTCCTTGGGTCTGACGGTGCTCAGGGAAGCACGTGTGGTGCAGGGCAGGAGGAGGGGCAGGGCGTGCTCCAGGGAGGCACTCTCTCTGCACTTCCTTGGAGACTTTTTCTTTTGCTCTTCAAAAGAGATGCTCAGGGGTTACTCCTGGCTCTGCACTCAAGAATTACCCCTGGCGGTGCATGCAGGGGGACCATATGGGATGCCAAGGATCAAATCTGGGTCCTACCTGCTGCACAATCACTCCAGCCTAGACACTGAGTTTTTCTCCTTAATTTAATCCACTCCCTTTCCTTTTACCCTCTCTGTCCCATTTGTAGAAGGTCCCGTCATCTGCAACAGTGTTCCTGGTGAAACATCCATGTGGCAGGGGACGCTGGAGCATGTGGCCTGAGCGTGCTCACCTAGGGTCTGGGCCCCACAGCCGCTAGGCGCTGGAGAGGAGTACTGGAGGGCAGATCTCTCCACGATCTTCCTCACCAGGCTGAACCCATTGCTGTGAAGGCCCGACGACGCGATGCCGACCACGACGTCCCCCTCAGCGATGCTGTCCAGGCGCGGGAGCTGCTGATTCCGCTCCACGGCGCCCACGGCAAAGCCCGCGAGGTCATACTCTCCGGGCAGGTACATGTCAGGCATTTCTGCTGTTTCCCCACCTGGCAAGAAGAAAACTTGATTGAAGACTGCGCGTCACCCACCACAGGCCTGGCAGGGCGCAGACACCTGCTCTGCGGCAGTATTGTGGAGACCCCCCGCCCCCCCAAGAGGACTCCATGTGGTCAGCCATGATTCCAGAGGACACGGCAATCAGATGAGGGAAGCCTGAATGCCGCCCACTCATTCCAGGTGCATAGGTGCTGGGGGGACGGTGCCAGAAGCAAGCACTCACTCTTTGCATGATGGATCCCTGGGCCTGCCGCACCCCCAGAGTGCTGCTGGGAGCGGCCCCTTTTCTCCCAAACTGTAAAGTACTTTCACGAAACGAGAGCTTAGCTCAAGATGTCATTTTAGCGACAGTCTCAGAAGTGCTTTTTGGGTCAGAATGGCACAGTGGGCATGCCATTGCAGGTGGCTGACTGGGTTAGATTCTTAAGTCCAGAGCCAGAAGTGACCTCTGAGCATCACCAGGTGTAATCCAAAAATAAAGGAAAAACAAACAAAACCAACTGTGCTCAAATGTTACTGGTTCTGTGCTGGGGAAGTATTCCCAGTCAAACCTAAGCCTCCTTTGTGCAATACAAGCGCTCAGCCCCTTGGGCTATCTCTCTGGCCCTCAAAAATATCCTCCCTTGGGCTGGAGAGACAGGACAGCAGGAAGGGCACATGTCTTGCATACGGCCAACCTGGGTTTGATTCCCGGCATCCTATGTGCTTCCCCAAGTCCGCCAGGAGTGGTTCCTGAGTCAGGAGTAACCTTTGAGCATGAGCAAGTGTGGTCGTAAGCCAAAATCATAAAAAAAAAAAAGAGACAAACACTTTCATTTGTTCCTCTGAATCTCTCTCTTTTTTCCCCCTCTGAATCTCTTGAGTTGCCACATGATGGTAGCAGCTGAGAGAGGTCACTTCCCAGGACTGCCAAACTCCAAGGCCATGGTCTAAAAGGCATCCATCATTCACATCAGGGACCATACTGTGTGAACAACCTGGAAATCTAGGCAGCAAATGTAAAAGTTAGAATCAATTCTAAAATATGGAAGAAAATAAAAATTATTCTGTGTTGATATTTGTCCAGTGACCATAATTCAAGTTTAGATAAGCTAGTATTTTTATAAAGTCTAGGCACACTTTTTTTTTTTGTCTTTGAGCAAAACCCAGAGATGCTCAGGGGTTTACTCCTGGCTTTGCACTCAGGAACTACTCCTGGTGGTGTTCAAGGGACCATATGGACTGGCCACATGCAAGGCAAATGCTCTAAGTGCAGTATTATCTTTCCAGCCCTGTATTTTTTCCATTCTATTTTTGGAGTGTGTGGGAGGCCTCCCTAGTGGTGCCAAGGGCTCCAAAAGGCTGGAGATTCTGCTGGGGGCCTGTAATGTCCAGCATGTGGCCCAGCCTTGCAGCTTGTTCCCCAGACCCTTCCACGTGCAAGGCACAAGTGCCCCCATTGAGCTACATTCCTGGTCCCACTCTCCCCTTCTTGTGGGCCTAGGTCAGGATTTGGAACCCAAAGGCCTCTACTGTCATACCAGTCAGGAGAGCCCCTATCTTGTCTGGAGGCAGTGACCCAGAAAGATGGGTGGGAATAGGTGGGTCAACGACAAGGACAAAGACAAAGTCTTGCGTCAGTCCCAGAGTGGGAGTCAGGGAGAGGAAACCCTTGTTCCAGGGCCAAGTGTCCCAGGTGGCGTCAGAAAGACACTTGCGGCTCCTTAGACGGGCACTGACGGCCACTGCACACAGGGCTGACACACTAGGAAGGGCTGGAGGTGGAAATGGAGGGACCGTACCAAGCAGAGCACACCCAGCTTCTTCGCACGCTTTAGCGATTCCAGCGATGACAACCTCAGCTGTCCCGAGGTCAAGTTTTCCACAGGAAAAGTAATCAAGGAAGAAGAGGGGTTCTGCTCCTTGGGCCAGGATATCGTTCACGCACATGGCCACCAAATCTTGACCAATGGTGTCGTGCTTATTACACAACTGGGCAATCTGCAGGGGACAGCACAGATCCTGGCATAAGAAAAGCACCTCCCAATACATCCTGTTCAGCTACCGAGGCAGGATGACCAAGAATGACTTTTGAACAGGAGTTCTGAATGGCTAGAGACAAATCTGGTTTAAGTGCCTTGGTCCAAAGACATACCCTTTCCTCCTTTCTAAGTTTCTGTTTTGTTTTTGGGTTCATACCCAGCGATGCTCAGGGCTTACTCCTGGTGGTGCTCAGAGGACCATCTGGGATGTGGAGGAGTGAACTCACGGAGGGCATGTGCCAGGCATGCGCCTTACCTGCTGCACTATCTCTCTCGCTTTTCCCTTTTCTTCCTTTCTGTGTGCAGCGCTGGGGAACAAAGCCAGGGTTTCACATCTGTGAAGCGTGTGACTTGGCCCACAACTCAAGAACTCCCTTAAGATTTCCATGCGGACATAACCTCCACAGCATTGTCAGAAACGAGCTGATGGGCCTGAGTGCGGGCAGTACAGCAGGTAGGGTGCTTGCCTTGTGCACGTCTGATCCGAACTCATTCCCCGGCACCCCATATGGTCCCTCAATCCCACCAGCACTGATCTCTGAAAGCAGAGCCAGGAGTATAAGGCCTGAGCATCACCAGGTGTGGCCCCCCAAACAAACAAGGAGATAATGGGCAGGAGTTGCAGTCGCACAATATGGCTATTTAGTGTGGCTCTTCAGTCCCTTTCACACTCACGAAACTGAATACTTTACCTTCAGTTTAGTTCCAACACCGTCTGTTCCACTGACCAGAAGAGGGTCCTTGAAACCAGCTGCTTTCACATCGCAGAGGCCGGCAAAGCCTCCGAGATTCACATCACAGCCTGTTGGGGAAGGGGAGACTGAAGGTGAAGATCTCCACTACTCTCAAGTAGCAACAGTGAAAACAAGCCAGTTTGCCTCAGAGCAGGGGAGGGGACCACAAGGAACTGACAAATAACGTGATCAAATATTAAAGAAGCAGGCCTCCGTCTTGAGTTTGGCATCCTGGATAATAGCTTTTCCTGGCCGAGGAGCTGGCTCCAGGGCTGAGCACATGCTTTGTACGTTGAGAGGCTTGGGCTTCATCCCCAGCAATGCATAGTCCCCCGAGTTTGGAGTCAGGTATAGCCCTTGAGCGCAGCTGGGTCTGGGCCAAAATTGAAAAAAAGGGGAAAAAAAAAGCCTTTTTTCTTAGTATTAGGAGACAAGGAAGCAAATCTGGACAAGGGTTGGCAAAGACTTAGAACAAGTGGGCATTAATCTGGCATTTATATTTTCCCCCAGTAAAATATAAAACACTAATCAGTTTATAATGTCTGCCAGCTCAAGAACTAGCAGAGGAGACTAGAATATACCTGGTCTGGAGGTTCTGTTTGCAAAATTACGAATTTTCTTGATTAGCGTATTTCCAGCTATAATGTCGACACCAGAATCCTTATAGGTCATGCCCCTAGATAGTTAAAAAACAGACAAAAAACAACAATAAACTGCGTGCCTGGGGAATTTAAAGTATTATTTAAAGCAGAAGACATTCCTAATAATTTTTATATCCCCTATGGTGCCATCCTGTCCATGAATTCTCATTCCTCTGGTCTAGGGCAGGCCCGGGGAACTGAAGTTTATTTAAACCACTTTATAATTTACTTCATTTTCTCATCTCTACTGAAAACTGTTCCTCTAATTTAACTCCCCGCTCCACTCCCCCAAAATACTTCTCATAGCTAGTTTAACAGACTGGTATTTTTCCATTCACCATTCTCTGTTCAGTTTTGGTGTGGGAAGGAATGTTGAAACTGAGCACAAAAGTAACAGCTAGGGCCCAGGGGTGTGGGTGAGTGGAGAATCATGCCTTGCCCATGAGGGCCCTGGGTTCGATCCTTGGCACCACCACTTTATAGAAATTAGGATTACAGAGCAGGGGATGCAACTCAGTGGGAGACCATATGTTCTGAGAGGCCTGCGCAGGAGGACACACACACACACACACACACACACTTTCTCTCTAGTAGGAATCCTGAGATAATTAAGCTGAGCTGCTGGTGACAAAAGCAAATTTTACCCTTATAGCTTTAGTTTCTTTACAATTAAGAATAAGCCAGACAATACGCTCTTCAGAAAATCATCTTCGATGTAGGACATGTTGGGGACCACATTAGTGAACAGCAAGCTTGAGAACCAGCAACTTTGGCTTACTGGGATACATGAAGTTTTATTAGAAACAAGATGTTAGGGTACAAATAAAGCGGAGACATTTGGCAGTGCATGCCCCTCCCCCCACCCCAGTGAGGCCAGCATCAAAGCTTCGCTAGAGGAGTTCTAGCTGGTGAAATCTTTCTTTTCAACCTGGCTAGCACAGCCACTCTGACAAGTACGGAGCGGCCTGGCAGCCCAAGCACTGCAGAACCCCAAAGCCTTCATGGCCAGGAGCATCACCAGAGCACTAAGAGGCACCACAGGGCGCACCCCAATTAAAATACTAAAATCGAAAATGTTGGCATAGCAGTTTCATTAGTATTTTTTCTTTTTGGTGGGGGAGGGGTGGTATGGGCTATACCTGTGTGTGCTCAGGGCTTAGTCCTGACTCTGCTTTCAGGGATCACACTGCAGGGTCCAGGGGACCGGGATCAAACCTGGGCCCGCTGTGTGCAAGGCAAGCACCTTACCTGATGTACTACCATATCTTTCTGGCCCTAAGATTTTGTTTGTCACACCTTGTGGCGTGCAGAAGTTATTCCTGATTGTGTTTGGGGGGAACTGATGTGACAGGAACTGAACATGGGTCTCTGTGTGCAAAGCAGCACTTAGCCTTTGAACTAACTCCCCACCCCAGTTTCCTTTGATTTTTGGGTTTGGGGCCACACCCAGTGGTGCTCAGGGGACCAAATGGGATGCCAGGGATTGAACCTAGGTCTGTGTGCAAGGCAAGACACCCCCCCCTCCCCCAGTTCTTAGTTTAAAACTTTAGAAATCTGCCAATCAGGGCTGGGGGATGTGTGTTAGTAATAGAGTGTATGTCTCATGGATGAGGCCCTGGGCTTGTTCCCTGGTACCACACATAGAAAAAAGAGCTGTCTTAAATGTAGTATCTACTTAAGAAAGCAAAACGTCCACATTTCAAGTAGTAGTTTATTGATTGTTCGAAGAAATAGCTACCCACATCAGTAATGAGTAAGGAATCACAAATACAGTTCACGTAGTGACAAAGTCTCAATATTTACAGTATAATCCAATTAAATTACAAAATTAACGATGGCTACTTTTCATCTTGATTTCTTTGATAAAACCAAGGACCATGATAGTAGCACTGTAGCACTGTCCTCCCGTTGTTCATCGATTTGCTCGAGCGGGCCCAGTAACGTCTCCATTGTAAGACTTGTTGTTACTGTGTCTGGCACATCGAATATGTCACGGGTAGCTTGCCAGGTTTTGCAGTGCGGGTGAAATACTTTCAGTAGCTTGCCGGGCTCTCCGAGAGGGGCGGCGGAATCGAACCCGGATGAGAAAATGAAGTAAATTATAAAGTGGTTCGACCAGGTTGGCTGCAGCCCATGATATGTGTAACAAATTAAGTAATTAACCGCTCCCCCTCAACCCCCGCCCTGCAAGTACGTGTGCATGTGTGTGGGCTGCCAGTCTGCTCTACACCGGGTACACATCTCCATCGCTTGGGAATAACAGACAAATCAACATATAGCTAATGTATGTCGTGTAAGAAAGAATCCTTACTATTGCCATAGTTTTGCTAAACTCCTCAAATGCAAAGTTGCCATCAAGTTTTTTTTAACCCAAATTTCACTTGAATACTTTTATTGGGGAGGATGGGGAGGGTGATGCACATGTGGTAGTGTTCAGGGGTTATTCCTCATTCTGCACTCAAGAAGTATCCTGGTGGGCTAGGATGCTGGGGATTAAACCCGAGCCGGCCCCACACAAGGCAAATGCCCTACCTGGTGGACTATTGCTCTGGCCCCTTAAGTATCTTTGTACCTAATTTTGACTCAGTCTAAATACAGAGCGATCAGCGGGTTGGCAGAGCTAACAGATTTCTCTTCTCTTTGGGGCCAGTGTCAAAGACTGAACTCAGGGTCTTACATGTGCAAGCCAAGTGCTCCGTCTGAGTGACACCCGTCATGAGACTTCTCTCCAGAGCCTGTGGATGCTACTCTGAGGCTGGGCTGCCCTCATCCAGGTTAGCGGGATTTACCTGGTCTGTTGGAGGAATGTTACGGCCCGAAAACCGATGTCCTTCCTGTAAACGGCTCCCTCGAAGGCCACAGTCGCCAAACCTCTGCTGGCCTCCTGCTGGGCCGAGATGAGATCTTTCTGGATGGAAGTCACGGTGAGGACTCGCCCCCCGTTTGTTACCACCTTGGCACCCTGGAGGGCGGTGCCCGCTTGGAACACCTGCAGCCCCAAGGCACGGGCTTCCTGGAGGCCTGGAAGAGAGCACACGCCATGGACACATCAGCATCGTTTGTCAAAACAGTACTGAACACTTGTCATGTTACCGGCAGTTTCATCTTTTTTCCTTCCCCTCAAATCTTCACCTCACGGAACTAAATCTTCCCAAGAAAACATGTGTCTTATACGCAGCACTGACTTAATGATAGGGTTGGGAGGCATGTGCTGAAGAACCTGAGACTCAAAGTTATTCCCTCCTCACAAGTCATTCTAAAATACAACCAAAAATTAGCCCCTCTACAACAATGAATAAAATAAAGCCTGATTTTATTGCAGAAAGCTTCTTAAAAAAAAAAAAAGTTTCATTACTTAAAAAAAAATAAAAACCTCAGTTTTCCAGATAAAGTTGCTGAAAAAATGTAATCAGGTTGGGGCGATACCTTACAAGGAGGAGGTACATGCTCTGTATTAGGGAGTGAGCCACAGGCACCACAGTATGACCCCCAAAACACAGAGCAGCGAGCTGTTCCTCCCACACTGTCCTGGATGTGGTTCAAGAGGTATCAAGAAAAAAGGGGGAACAAAAATAGAAAAAAGAAAAAAAGGCAGCAGGACCTGGAACACAGCATAAAGGGCTGTTCTGTTTTGGGGCCACACCAGCCAGGCACAGGCACCACTCCTGGCTCTACACTCAGGAATTACTCCTGGTGGGCTCAGGCGACCACACAGGATGCTGGGAATTGAACCTGGGTTGGCTGTGTACAAATCAAACACCCTACTTGCTGTGCTATCCACTCTACCCATCTGGCATTTTCAACCACATTATTTACCACTGCTTAGCTAAATGCCATACCTCCTCTACGGCTGATCCCTGAACAACGGGGGTGCACAGGTATTAACCCCCCACACGTACATAGTTGAAAAACCAACCCAATCACCTGCTGTGGCGGATATCCTGACAGATAACTAGCAGATAACTAGCTAGGACCACGCACTTCATGTTACCGTATTCTTACAACCAAGCTATTAAAGAGAAAATACTAAGAAAGCCCTGAGACGAAATACAAGTACAAGTTATCAGAAGAACCTGTGTGTCAGAACATGAGTTTGAAGCCACACTGCTCAAAATCACTGACAGCGCTGGAATTGTATGCCGCAGCTCGTAAGCTGGAGATTCCCATCTCTCTGCAGCACTTCCCAATCCGTCAAGGGGTCATGCCACGGCCCACCCACCGACTATCCTGGGATCCCAGCTGGTTGCCAGCTGACAATCGCTGGGAACCTCATCTGCCCTGCCATCTCCCGGCTCTCAGAGGGCGGAAATGAAAGGTGTCGGGGGCTTCCTGGAACCTGACCAGCATGCTTCAGGCTCCCTGCACAGGAAGGAATGGGGAGAGTTGGACCCTAAACACAGGCACCCGGGGGACAGGAGCAGGTGCTCTGCATGCACAAGGCCTAGAGTCAGTCCCTGCCACTGCATTAAAACCTCCTGAACACCACCAGGGATGACCCCTGAAAACCGAGCTGGGCAGCGCCCAACTCAACACCAAAGCTGCAGCTCTGGGT
Organism: Sorex palustris; assembly: GCA_028565675.1. Lineage (NCBI taxonomy): Eukaryota > Metazoa > Chordata > Mammalia > Eulipotyphla > Soricidae > Sorex > Sorex palustris. Next base: position 4,714 of record JAOXYA010305213.1, on the reverse strand, counting down.
ATTAGAATGTGCACGTCACAAACAACACAGTGATGTTAAAAATCCTCAAAAAGTGGACTGGAAGGATAGTACAGGCAGCCAGGGTTAGGGTTAGGGCTGAAGGCCTCGGGACCACCAGAGTCCTGCTAGCACCCCCCGGACTTACTTGTGAGCAGAGAGCCAGAAACACTTGGAGCACCGCTGGGTGTGGCCCAACCACTCCCCACCTCCCAAAAAGGACAGAAAAGAAAGAAAACCCCTGAGGAGTTTGACAGTGGACACCTTAGAAAAGAGCGAGCCAGGCGATCGCTAGGGGCAGTCCTTGTCACACTGTGACTCAGCCTCTGGCTTTCCACACTCACCTGTGATCTCCACACCCTTGGCATAGTCTCCAGGATAACCTTTGCTTGCCATGACAACAGTGAGAGCGGCACGGTTTTCCAGCCAGATGGGTGGAGACGTGGCCAGCCGGCCATCTAAGGTGGACTGGATCACTTCATACAGGTCACTCTGCAGAAGTGGCAGGATCACCTGGGAACACGTCATCAGGCGACAACTGAGATGCAAGCTCAGCTTCCCTCTCAGAAACTGCATGCACCTCCCCTCCCCAGGGCTGCTTCCGGCTTTCTCAGGGATCCTCTGGGTTCCCCAAGCAGTATCCCAAGGATGGCAGCTGCTCAAACCCGTCTATAAAATGGCAAAGCACATTTGCCCTCTCCAAGTTACTTAGAATACCTAGAACAATGCAAAGAGCATGAACAAAATCATGTTCCATAGTCACAGTCAGCTGAGGCCTCACCTGCACTCAGGTGTATTCACACCAGCGCTGGGCTGATTGTGCAGGTGTGGAACCCAAGGGACCAGAGGGATGACACTATTTCAAGGCCCAGCAATTCCGAGGTTAAAACAACCTAGAATTGGGCTGGGGCGATAGTACAGCAGGTATGGTGTTTGCCTTGCATGTGGCCAATCCAGATTTGATTCACCGGTATCCCATAGGGTCCCCTGGGCACTGCCAGGAGTGAGTCCTGATTGCAGAGCTGGGAATAACCCCTGAGCATTGCGAGGTGTGGCCCCCAAACAAAACAAACAAACAAACAAACAAACAAAACACAAAAATCTACCTAGAATTTGGGGCCAGAGATGTAGCTCTGAGGTCGAGCAGTTGCCTTCATGAGTGAGGCTCAGGGTTGGAGCCCTGGCGCCACCCAAAGAAAAATAAAAACCTGGACACCTTCTAGAAAGTATGATTTGTATTTTCTTTCTTTCCTTTTTGGGCCACACCTGGCTGTGCCCAGGGATCATATGGGGACCTGGGGAATGAAACCTGGGGAGGCTGTGTGCAAGGCAAGTGGCTTAATCAGCTCTATTATTGCTCTACCCCTATACTGTATTTTTTTAAAAATTATCACTCACTTGACACTCTGGATCACCAAATCGACAATTAAATTCCAGAACTTTGGGCCCATCCTTGGTCAGCATTATGCCAGCATAGAGAATACCTATGTTCAAAGAGGAAAAAACAAAACAAAAACCACAAAAAAGAGGCAATTTACAATCAATATATTAGAACCGAGAAAATTAGAACAAACACGTCTAAACTTCCGGAACAACCATAACATTACAATAATGATTAATAATGTAGGGGGCTGGAGTGACAGTATAATGGGTAGGTGTTAGCCCTGCATAAGCCAAACTGGGTTCGATCCCTGGCATCCCATGTTACCCCAAGCCTGCTAGGAGACCTCTGAGCACAGCCAGATGTGATACCCCTCTCCCCCTACCCGCCATTAAAATAAAAAAAAAAAAGATGTTTCAGAGCACTAGTACAGCAGGTAGAGCACTCGTCATACCCGTATACCCATGGCCGATGCAGATTCGATCTCTGGCACCATGTAGGGTTCCCAGAGTGCTTGCCAAGAGTGATCCCAGAGCCAGTAGTAAGCCCTGACTACTGCCTAGGATAGCTCAAACAAATAAAGAGGTGACAATGGGGGAGGTTTGTCCCAGGGGTGTCGGGACTCTGTGGCGCCCCCGGCCCCCCACGGCCTGTGCTTACCCGTGTAGGGCATGGCCTCCTCACGCATTCCATCCACCGTCCTCTGCAGGATGTTGTTTTCAATCATTAGTAACAGACTCTTAGGAACCTAGGGAAGAGACGACATTGACGCCCCAACTGGCATCTGAAATACTATCTTCTAAGCACTGCCCCAAGTACAAATGAAACAGTCCACGCTCCGCGATGGAATAAGTGCTTTAAGTGATTGAACTTGGAGAAACCTCACATTCACACAGCAGGGAGTACCTGAGGAGCTGGGCAATAGGCGCCCATGCCCCCGGTGTTGGGGCCCTGGTCCCCCTCCAGCAGCCGCTTATGATCCTGGGCGGGGGGCATGGGGGCCACGGTCTTCCCATCGGTGAAGCACAGACACTGCGGAAAACACAAAACAGGCTGTTTACCCGAAACACAGTTGCGGGCAGATGCACCTTTTCCTTCTTAAAGGCTTTCTTGCTTTCTCTTTCTCACTTTTTGAATGTTTTGGTTTGGGGGCCTAGTCCAGGGATGCTCAGGGTTGACTTTGGTGGGGTACAGAGCACCATATGGGGTGCCTTACCACATCTTACTATCACTCAGTCCCCCCTTTTCTTTAAACCAAGAAGTCAAAATACATACAGTCCTGAGCAGTCTATATTTAGAAGTGGAAGGTTTTACAGTCACACCCCCCATTTTGGTGGGGTTGGGGACCAAACCCAGGATTTCACCCAGGTCAGACATGTGCCCTCCTGCTAAGTCTTGTCCTTGGTCCCAAGAGACCGTAAATTTTGAGCTGGGATAGGAAAACAAACCAAGAGAAATCTCAAAGTAAAGTGCTCCCCTGACCCAACTTTAAATACTAAAAACAAGATCCTTACTGATATGTAGGGTACTGCTTCCACTGGTACCCCAAATACCATATGCATCACAAATTCATTTGGCACCTCTGGGGTTGCTGCTTCTGTGGGGCCAGGGATCACCCCCCAGAACCTTATTCCAAAGCTACCTCCCCTCCCTGAGGCTGATGTTCTTAAGAAGTCTTCGGTCCCCGCCTGCTGGGAGCTCAGAGAGGTATTAGTGCCTTATCCTCTGTGTACGTACAGACACTTCTTCTCCTGTAAGCAGCTCTTCAATGACAACCGTTTCTCCAGCAGCTCCAAATGCTTTGTCCTTAGGGTACATTATGGGAAAAAAAAAGTTTACTGTTTAATTACCTATTTCACACCATTTGTAGCAGGAACCAACACCTTAGCATCTTAACTTCCCTTTCCCACACTGAAGTCTTAAAGGAGCAGATAAATGGCTCCTATCTGAAGATGACAGTGACAGAGCGGGCTAGCAGTGGTGCCTGAGACCAACACCACACTCAGAGTCTCCTGGGGATTCTGTTCTGCAGTTTCAAATTAGGTAACAGAAAAATATGTTGACCACCACCTTATTACAAGTTCTGGTCACAGTTCTGCTGGCAGCCCCTAATTATCCTAAAAGCTGCCTGTGAAAATAAATTTCTACAAGGCTTGTGTGTGTGATTCCCAGCAACCAAGATAAAAAGAATATGTCAAGTGTATTAATTATTTCACATCTCTTAGGGGACAAATACCTGTGTGCTTCTGACGGGCTGAGAACTGGTCTGCCCTATAGTGTGCAGATTTTCTCAGCAGCAGACAAGACGGGTGCCAGAACTCACTTCAAAAGAACAGACTCACGATTTAGCACTCAGCATTGCTCGGCTGCAGTCCTCTTACTGAGACTAATGATCATACATGGTCTTATGAACAGTAACTTGCTTTTGTGACTGCGAGGAAAGGCTTATATTGAAGGAGATTGTGCAGACTTCAAAGTGACATTTGAAGAGGAAAAGCGGCTTCTGCAGGGAATCAACCTACCTGCATAATTTCCCGCACTGCCTTGCAGGCCTCCTCTTTGCTCTTTGCAACGATCACCCCTTTCCCAGCTGCAAGACCACTGGCCTTCACAACCAAAGCAGGGAAGTCTGCGCTGTTAAGACGGAACAAAAGTCAGTCCCCAATAAATCCCCCAACTTAAAAGCGGAAAAGGGCTAAGTAGCTGGTGTATGCTCAGCAAGAACTGGAGAGTAGAAAGATACATGCTGCTACTGCACCCTTTTGAGTTATTCACTTCCAGTATATTGTTTTGCTGCCAAGATTTCCGCCCTTTTGTTTCGATCTTACTGTAGACGCAATTTTGCTCTTTCTCCAGGCGAGATTTTACAAAGGCGAAAGCTTTGAAAAATAAAACAGTTGCACCTCTACCGAGGTCATGAGTTGCCTCCCACGAGCGGCTCTCTGGCACAGCCATGGCTCTAGAGGCAAAAGGACTTAGTCCAGAGCCCAGCAGCTTTAGGCAGGAAAGTGAATGGTCCATGCGTTAAACTATGGCACCATGCCTCCCCGGAGGGAAAGGGTGCTGCTCCCTTCCGCCGTCCCCCCATCCCCTCTCCCCCCAGCAGCAAGGTGGCTGCCGTCTCAGAGCTTATAGGAAAGCCAGGTATGAGCCAGCAGTGACGGGGGCAACTGCAGTCTCAAGGGAAGGGGGGGCGGTAACAGCTCGTCCTTCACGCCCTACTGAGGTCACGAGTTGCCCCCCACCAGTGGCTCTCCGGCACAGCCATAACACCAGACGCACAGAAACCAATCTCATAATTATCTGGCTCTTTGCAGAAATCCAAAATCATTATAT
>JAOXYA010305019.1:0-18811 GCA_028565675.1 Sorex palustris | reverse complement strand
TCATGCACAATTCAATCAGCTAATCAGTGGCTGAATAAATAGCAGTACTCCTACAAAAAAAGGAAAAAAAAAAAAAATAAAATGACCATTCTACCCAAAATGTTATATAGGCTTAATACTCTCACTATTAAACTTCAAATAAAATTAATGAATAAAACAACATAAATATATAAAAATTTGTATAGAAATACAAAAAAGAGGAAAAGCATTCAGCTCAATCCTGAATAAGAATATAAGATGTTAAATATCATGTGTTCTGACTTTGAAGTACATGACAATGCCAAAACTGTGGTATTGAAATAAAAAGATGCTTTTATTTCAATAGAATAATGAACCAGAGAGCCCAGAAATAAATTTTAATATATATATGGGCTATTATAAAAAAAGAAGCCAAGATCATAAAAATAGATAAGGGGAAAACTTCTCAATAAATGGTATTGGGAAATATTAGTCACATGTAAAAGAATGAAATTATGATGTCACATATGCACAAAAGTTAACTCAAAACAGATTAAAAACTTTGATGTTAATCTCAAACTTAAAATTCATCAAAGAAAATGTAGGCAAAATTTTCCATGATGTCAGCTTTAGTGGTGTCTTCTGGGATTCCTTTTCACTGGCAAGGAAAACAAAAGCAAAAATAACTGGAATTACATCAAACAAAAAAATTTATGTGCAGCAAAGAAACTACTGTTAGAACAAAAAAAAGTCTTACTAAATAGAAAAAGCATACTCTCCATATATCTAACAGACAGCTAATATAAAGATATATAAAATTTTTTTAATTCAACAGCAGAAAACTAAATAACCTCATCAAAAACTGAGAAGAGCTTAACAGTCACTTTACTAAAAGATATATAAAGATGGCAAAAGGCATATTAAAAAATTGTTCAGGTTGGTGGAATAAAACAACCAGATATTACCTCATACCTATAATAATGAACTATATTCAAAAGACCAGAAACAAGTGCATTTGAGAATGTAGGAATAAAAATAACCATATACTGGTTGTTGAGAACATCAATTGGTCTAGTCCCAATGGAAAAAAGAATGAAGATTTATTTAAAAATCAAAAAACAGACCTACTACATAATCCAATATTTCCATTTGCATGTTATCTATCTGATGAACGCACAATATTGTGAACATTTACAGTAGCCAACATTCAGAAAATCAACTGTTCAATGACAAGTGAGTAAAAAATAAATATGTGGTATAGTACCCTACTCATCTATAAAAAGATAAAACATTGCCTTTATTATAGCAGGAATGAGATTGGAAATGTCTTGCTAAGAAAAATAAAAGAGAAGAAGCAAGACAAATACAAGATAATCTCGCTTCCATGTGAATATTATTATAGCATGATCAATTTAAGTGGATAGCACAAATTAAAATTAGAAATTTTGTTAGAAACTCACCTTTTCCTATGTTTATCACCTTGCTTACAGCAATTCTTATTTCTTTGTGAATTCCTATATAACCACTCACTGAAATAATGCACTGAATATTGATACACAAAACAAAATCTCTGTGACCCTTACAATTTTTATATTTTTAAATCTAAGGTAACATATAAAGTGCCTTGGATTATCCTTGTATGCATGAAGGTAAAAGAATGATAAGCATCAGAAGTTTCTATTAGCGGGACAGAGAAACTTCAGGCATTAAAGAGTTGACCTCGCATACTGAGGTCCTAGTTTGAACCGGAAGGACCATATATGGTCTTTCAGCACCTCTAGGAATAATTCCTGAGCATTTAATCAGGAATAGCCATTGACAGCATGGTACCATGTGATGTAACCCATGACCCTCCCCTTCCCTTCTGTAACCCTTGCCCCACAAAAATTAAAAAATAAACAAGAAGAAGCTTTTATTAGAAGTGGAAAGATCAAGGGTCAAGGAGGGAGTTCAAAAGTCAAAAGGGTAGAATACAATTCTCCTATGTACAAGCCCAAGTGATCTTCGTGCCACGTGGCCTTCCAACACTTCTGGGGATGGCCCTAAAAGCCCTCGGCATCATACTAGCCCTGAGTCCTAAACTACCATGCCTGACTATCCCTAGAAGTGGCTTCTAGCTTCTCGGAATTATTGGGGAGATCGTTATGAAAATGAAAGAAGAGGGGCAGAGAGAGAGAGAAAGTGAGAGAGAGGGAGAGAGAGAGAGCTTGGTCCATGGGCTTCAGTCATCACACCACACTTCACACAGTTCGCTGAGCCTAAAGCTGTACAAATAACTCTGGCACCAAGTCTCAGGTGCAGGGGCAGAGATGGGCGGAACACAGCTCTGCATGACGAGGGCCCATCCAGGGCACCACAAGACCCCCTTAGTGTGTGAAGTGGCTTCCCTGCGAGTGACCCTGAGCACAGTTAGGAACAGAAACTGCAGCACCTCTAAAAAAATACAACCAAATACACCCAAAACAAAAGTCCTTAGGAACAAACAAAAGACTTCAGCTCGTCCACTAAGGAAAGAGAAATCTGGACCAGAGCGATAGTACAGTGGGGAGGAGATTGGCTTTGCGCACAGTCCACCTGGGTTCGGTTCCCGGTTCCCCGATGGTCCCCAACGCACTGCCAGGAGTGATTCCTGAGAGTAGGGGCAGGAGTCAGCCCCGAGCATCGCTCAAAAGCAAAACCAAACCGACAAAAGCAACATAACTCTGTGTCTGTTGGAGGAAACATGCTTCCAGCCCATGAGCTCCAGAACCACCGCCCTCCGTCCAGACCTCCGTGAGAATGTCACCCTGCGGCTGTCGCCTTCTACCCTGCAGAATTCTACATAATCTGGGCCACAAGTCCCATGTTTCTCCCTTCTTGACTGCTTGATTCACGGAGAAAGATGGGTAGTGGCCCCCTGGGTGGGCTCAGGGCTGAACCAGCACCGGCTCCACCCACCCCTCTGCCTTTACCTACCGTCTCCCAAATCTTGGGTTTTATTTTTCTTTTTGGGTCACACCCAGTGATGCTCAGGGGTTACTCCTGGCTCTGCGCTCAGGAATTACCCCTGGCGGTGCTCAGGGGACCATATGGGATGATGGGAACTGAACCCAGGTAGGTCGTATGCAAGGCAAGTGCTCTACCTGCTGTGCTATTGCCTCAGCCCCCTTGTTTTTTTTTAACTTTTTTAATTTATAAGATAATTCACAATATTTGATTATATTTAATATTCAAACACCAATCCCACCGCAATGACACGTTCCTATCACCCTATTTTGGGTGTTTCCATCCCGAACCCCTATCCCTGCCTCAAAGCAGAACTGAAATAATATATTCTGTATTGTTTGTTATGAAAAAAATCACTGAAAATGCTACAAACAAGTATCCTTAGAGGAAAGAGTGTGAAGACTATTGTATTTCGCCCAGGGGCCATTAAGCCCTTCTATAAGAGGTCATGTTATAACATGTTGTTAAAGGTTGAGTCTTGTGTGCTTATATATATCTATATATACATATATAGATATATATAAAATAAAAAAATATATTTCCCTCTAAGATTGGTTGCCTTCTACTTTAAACGCCATCAAATGTGGTGTGAGGTGTGATACTCTTAGAGTATGGGTTGCATGTATGGTATGAAGTGTCCTGGTATGAAGTGAACCTACAAGAACAGTTTCACTTGTGGGTGAGGCTCAGCCCGAGCATGTGGAGAGTGGCCTTGAGCATGGTGGCAGTTGAGTTCTGGAGATTTTTGGCTTCCAGGGCCGGGTCCCTTGGGGAGGGGAGGGTTCCCTGAATGAAACAGTCTGGAAAAGCTAAATCATTACCATATCTATTTAAGCAAGGTGTTATAAAAAATAAAATAAAATGCTCTCCAAGAGGACTCACTATGAGAAGGAAAGAGACTTCTCTAATGTTAAGGTATTTGACTGCCAGATCCCCTTTGGCTTGCCATTATCAATGTCATTTTGTTCCCTTGTCTGAGCCTGGAGAAAGTCACATTCTTTCCTCTGAAAATGGTTAACCTATGACTGAGCAAAGCCCCCTAACTAGCCATTTACTCACACCAGATCTGATGTATAGTCTTTTGGGAGACTTTGTTCCTACAAGCCAGAGCTGATACCATCAGGGTCCAGCCTTATGACAAGTGAACCAAGTCAGCCAGAATGAACAGATCAATCGAACTGACCAGAAAGACATTTCATGAATCCCATCTTGATCTCTTTTATCAAGACCTTCATAACCCTTAGAACCTCCTCACACCTTACACTCAGGTAGTTGGCACCTTTGCAGAGGAAAGTTTTGGGTTCCCCCCCACCCTCACCCCCCACTATGGAAAGCTTTTCGTGGTTAATGATTGTCAAAAAGCAATAAACCTGGTTTTGTTGGCGTCACTAATATGAAAGTCATTGACACAGCTTATCCTGTTCGGAAGTCAGAAGAGTAAAGTGTGTATCGTCACGGAGATCCCTAGTATAAGCTTTCATGCCTGATTAAAATTCTTAGTTCACTAGATTTTGCTAGAAAGATCCAGAGCATGACAAAGAAATCTTTTCTAAAGCTACAGTCAATGCCGAGCTTCTTGGGGGAAGAGCAGATGCTCACTTTAAGAGGGTAGGAATCACCCCAAGAGTTTGCTAAAACGGAGGTTACTAGGCTTGCATAAATTCTGGAGCTTCTAGCCAGAACTGTACCCATCCTTTGAGGAAAAACTACCTGCAAGGCATCACAATAACAATTAGGACGAAGGCAAGTATCGCCGAACATCACCACTATTTACCACTATTCTCTAAACTCTAATAACAGGGAAAAAATGTAGGAAAAAAGCTATCTCTCTAGTAGTAATAGTATTTGAACCCAATATGGTCATTAAGTTTTAAAATGGAACGAAATGAATTACAAAGCCACAGGCACCCTTGAAAAACACCATCCATAAACATCAGGATTCCAAATAGTGCACTTGACTGAAGAAGATGTTTGCCACTTCTTAAAAAGCCATAAAAGGAAAAGTTCATAAAGGGAAGATTTCAGCTATTGTAGCTCAGCAGTGAATCCCTGGGTTTGATCCCCAGCTCTTCCCAAAACAAAGAAAAAAGGAAAATAAATTATGCTTTTAGATGGGAGAAAATTAGATGGGAGAAAATTTAGCATTCCAAATATGTCCAATGTGCCCAAATAAGTAGATTGTCTAGTTTGGGGGGATTGGGCCACACCTAGGAGTGCTCAGGGCTTAGTCCTGACTCTGTCCTCAGGGATCAATCTTGACAGTGCTCAGGGGACCATATCTGGTGCCAGGGATTGATTGAACCAGGACTGGGTGCATGCAAGGCAAATGCCATACTCCTGTGCTATTTCTCCAGCCCCTAATTAATCTTTAAAATTAATATTTTTGGGGGTGGAGCTTCCTAAGCCATGCTCAGAAAGCTTTGGAGGCCCCGGTGGTAATTTTTTTTGGGGGGGGGTCACATCCAGCTGTGTTTAGGGCTTACTCTTGACTCTGTGCTCAGGGATTACTCCTGGTGGGGTTCAGGGAACCATACGGGACACCAGAGATAGAAACCAGGCCAGCTACATGCCAGGCAAGTGTCTAGCCCATTGTGCTATGGTTCCACCCCACTACACACCAGGCAGCTCCAATTCTCAGCCAACTGGCTCTGCAATTCAATGCAGGGCCTGAGTATGCCACACTTCCCGGGCCCTATCGTGTTGGGGATACCTGGGTCACCTCAGTGGTGCTGAGGGCCACTAGGACTCAGTGGACTCTAGGGCCACTCCAACAGTGCCCAGGGACCCCAGTGCCACTGTACCTGATGATTCGTGGGGACCAAGTAGTGCTGGGGTTTGAATCTGGCTCATGTGCATGCTCAGCACATGCCCTAAGCACTGTATTCTCTCGTGGCCAATTATTATTTGGGGGGGGCGGTCTGGAAATTTGATCAGACTATTACTGAAAAAGATCATAATATCACTAGAAATCAAAACATCAGAGAGGAAGATATTGATAAAGCAGGATCTGTTGAGCATATGTCCCGCTGAGAGTAAATCTCATAAAGCTGTAGCAACCCAAACCACAGAATGCTGGAACCTCAGAAAGAGAGACCCAGCGTCAAAGGAAAGAATAGAAAGTCCAGGAGCGGATAGAGATCTATTGTGTGGGGGAATGTGTGAATTTAATAAAAGATAAAGGTCATAATTCAACTCGATGTACATGAACTATTTCATAATTCATAAATGGCTTGATTTGCAGTTTAAGTATCTAGGCCAGCTTGGCATCTGAGTCCGTCGGAGTCTTTCTGCCGACAGCAAGGTGGCACAGAGGAAACTGAACAGGAAGCATCCCTCGGGAGCTGGCAGGGAGCATATCCTGTCCAGTAGCTTCAGAAGGACCAGCCTGGGAATCAGTCATGTGCCACTGCTGACGTTTGACCTTGTGCACATCGCTCAACAAACCCAACCTTAGTTTTCCTACCAGAAAATGGAGCTGATGCTTCCGGCTACCACTCATTCATAAAGTGAAGGAAAACAAAATTGTGGGGGGGAAGATCTCTTTTCAGAGTGCTGTATACCCATGGACAGCTACGAATGCTAACTCAATTCAGGGTTCAAACCTCAGCAGTGGGAAGAGACTGATAAAATGTGCTGTCCAGCTCCAACATTTACAGCTTGTGACTGAGTCTTCAGGAAGCTTTGCTCCGCATCTGTTTCTTTTGTTTATTTACCAGCTTTGGGTCCCTGGACCTCACCATATTTTGACTTTCCTCGTCATTCAAAAGGTGACAACAGTAGATTCTATTCCAAAAGGTTGTTATGAGGAGCAGATAAAAACCAAAACTAAAATTCCGCGCGCGCATGTGGAAGTGTGTGTGTGTGTGTGTGTGTGTGTGTGTGTGTGTGTGTAGGAGGAGGAGGAGGAGAGTAATAGGATAGTGGGTAGGGCATTTGCCTTGTACATGACTGACCCAGGTTTGATCCCCAGCATCCCATATGGTCCCCTGAGCACTGCCAGGAGTAATTCCTAAGTGTAGAGCTAGGAGTAACCCCTGAGCATTGTTGGGTGTGAACCCAAAAGCCAAAAGAAAAATTAGTTAAATTAAATTAAAAATAAAAAAGCCATGGACTGGAGAGATAGCACAGGGGTTAAGATGCTTGTTGATCCCAGTTCAATCCCTAGCATGGATTTTTGTCTCTTGAACACAGCCAGGAGTGATCCCTGAGCACCACCTCACCCCCTTCCCCACCTCCCACACCCAATACAAAGCAGAAACCCATGCTATTTCTTGGAACAAAGTCTGATGTGTTCAGTAGTGCTTGCTGGTTTCCATCATCTTTCTCTTGGATTCTGTGAAGCTCCTTCCCAAAGGCTGTACAGACTCAGGTCAATCAGTGTGGCACACCCCTTGCCCACTGGGACAGGCTCTATAATGTGACCGAATCAGAGCAGAGACTTGCTTGTGAGAAAAGAAATACAGGTCTTTCTGCTGGATACAAGCCCAGAGAAAGATGTTTCTGAGGGCTGCCCGTATCCCCAAAGCCTCTCGCCCAGTACTCTGAAATAGTCAGCAGAGAGGTTGGCAAGGAAAAGAGTGGGAGAGAAACAGTCCCCGTGAATCCAACGTTGCATCAAGCCCCACCTTTATGGTCTTGACTATGAGCCAGTAGGATTTTCTCCCCTCCACCTTACTCATGTTGATTAGAGTTGTGCCGTCTGAGGGAATGCAAGTCTTGAAAGGGGGGGATGCCTAGATCATCCCTGACCCCCAAGTATAGGGAGGAGATGAGCAGAGAAGGAAAAAAAATCAAGGTGGGAAGAAGTGATAGACGGGAAGCAACAATAATCTGAGATCAAGGGGACCCGAGGACATAGGTGGTTTAAAGGAGAGACACAGCTAAATATCCAAATCACAGGATCGACAACACCAAAGATGAGAGATCCAAACTTCAACAACCAAAATTTAAAATGTTGGCAGGCTGGGGTTGGGCATGGGTGGGAGGGGAAGCGGGGCAGCCTGGTGGAGGGAAGGAGACACTAGTGGTGGGATTGATGCTGAAACAGTCTATCTAAATCCCTAATAGGAATAACTTTGTAAATCATGCGGCTTTAATAAAAAAGAAAAAAATCTTGTTGTCAATTTGAGTGTGAGTTTAGGAGTCAGACATATATTGACTCATATACTAATTAGGCTAATAATTATCTGTGCATCACCTCACCATTTCAGTCCCATTTTTCAATTGGTGAAACATGAAATAAAGAATTATGCTTTCTGTCACTGGCAACTGAACAATGAACACATTCTAATGGCCTTATTGTTACTATTGTGACCTCAGAAAGAATGCTCCCAAATTCCCAGTCCTAGATTGGGTATTGTTATGAATATAAACTTGGAATTTAGCACATTTTCACTCTCAGCATGGGGTGAAATGATGAATGAAGGTCCTTTGGCATGTGATGGGCCTTTGAAGGCTGAAAACCATGCTGTCCTTTTCCAAATGCTTGGTGGAGAGCACGGGCTAGCACCAAGTCAAGAGTCCTCAACTCTTCAAGTGACCTTCAAGTGGCAGCCCCCAGGGCTGGCGTGGAAATTAGTCAGAAATCATCATTTCAAATTTCAAAAGGTCACCCTTTCTGAAGGGATTCTGGAATACTCACCCCAAACCAACGGCAAGCCAGAAATAGAGCCAGAAGGGGCAGAAACGATGGTGGACGCAACTTGTTTCCCATGACCCAGTCGATTCTACCTGTGTCCAATTAGACTGGCAGTGACCCCCGACATGTGTTCAGACTTTTAGCACCAGTGAAACCGAACACACAGAATCTCATCAAATGTCCCTACCCTGACTGCCTCTAGTATAATGAGCATCGGGTGCAATGCGTGTGGTTGACACTCCTGATTTAAAGAAAATAAAATTGCTGCCTCTACAGGGAAAGAATTAGATAAAACACCCCTTTGATGTTCTAGGTCAGTGGATCCAGAGGTCCTCTTAAACCCTCATGTGAATGTTGGAAGGGGAGTTGCAGGTTTAACATGTTCAAAACTGAACCCAGATTCTCACCTCCTAACTTCCCATCAGTCCCAGGCATCACTGTTCATCCCAGGGTCACAACCCCAACTCCAGAGGCTCTGGACCCCTCTTTGATCCTCACTCTACATACAATGAACCGGAAGTTCTGTTGCCCCTCAATCTGAGTAAAAATGAACCAGAAGTTCTGTTGCTTTTCACTGTATATACAATGAACAGGAAGTTCTGTTGCCCTTCACTTTATGTACAAGGAACCAAGAGTTCCATTATTGTCAGCTTCAATAGAGTCTTATGTATCTTCCAAACCGATGGCCAAAGTCTCTGTTGCCACCTCCCTACATGGGAACTCCATGGCTGCAGTAGGATGATTGCATGAAGATTAGGTTTCACATATACCTCTTCTGCTCCCCACCCCTTGCCCATACACTAGCCAGATGATTCTCAAAAACAAAAACTTGATCACGGCAGCTTTTCTGTCCCCTTAAGGGCCACTACTGGTGGTACTTAGGACTTATTCCTGGTTCTGTGCTCAAGGAGCACTCCTAGCAGAGCTCAGGGGACCACACATGATGCTGGGAATTAAATCCAGGTCTGACACATGCAAAGCAAGTGTTTTACTGGCTGTATAATTTCTCTAGCCCCAAGGCAACTTTTTTTCTTTTTGGGTGTAACCCAGCGATGCACAGGGGTTACTCCTGGCTCTGTACTTAGAAATTGCTCCTGGCGGTGCTAGGGTACCACATGGGATGCCAGGGATCGAACCCAGGTCAGCCTCATGCAAGGCAAATGCCCTACCCACCACTCCAACCCCAAGACAACTTAAAAAAAAAACCTCTCACTTCAGGGACACTTTCCCAGGCCCCAAGGACATGGTCTTCATCTTTTACCATCTCAAGCCTTTTGGGTCTCAACTCCCCTGCAAAGCCATACCACTCTTCTGCCGTGGACACCTGCTCTGACTTCTCTGCTATGCCATAGCTCTCTTCATCTCCAGATTTCCAGACACCTGGACATGCCCTTCTCCCCTTATCTAACTCTACTTTATCCCTCAGTTCTTGGAAGATTTGTGATGTTTCTTTGGAAGATTTGGATGGCGTGGGGAAGGCCATCTTTTGAGGTCCAATTCTGTTTCCAATAATAGCTAGATAATCCCTTAGGCCATTTAGCCAACCCTTCCTTTCCTGTTTTCTGATCTGGAAAACGAGGGTGAGAAAGAGTGTAAAAATGAACAAAGGTGGTCATCCGAATGACTTAGCAGATTTCACATGGAACTTATCAGAAGAGAAATTATAAGGTCATGGTGTGGTGACAGTAACTGATCTTGTAAAATCTCCATGTTGGTATTACTTGACTTGTCCTCAAAGGTTCTTGTGTTGAATTTTGTACAGATTATAGAAGGCTCTAGTCACTCCCCAGGTTCTGCTTTTTGCAGCTGGACCGTTTCCACTGGTGTATTTCCAGATCACACCTCCTTCAAGCTTCTAGACCTTCTTCTTGGGGTGAATGCAGTTGCTCCTGGCTTATCTCCCCGCTCCTCTCCTCTGTCCCTGAGACATTTCTCACCTGTCCCAGCTCAGATCACTTCACACTTCTGCCTTATGCCCTTCTCTGGTTGCCAGCAGGATTCTCCAAGGGTTCTCCACTATGGCACTAAAGACATTTGGGACTATTCCCTCTTGGGAGGAAGGGACTTTGTCCTGCTCATTGCAGAATATCACTGACCTCATCCATTAGATGGCGCTGGTATGTTCCCACTGCTAGCCAAACTGTGAACACTAAATCCCCTGACATCCTCAAGTTCCCCCCAGGGGCCAAAAGCATCCTGTGAGGAGAGCGAGAGTCCAAGCACTAACTCCTGGAGTCTGATGATCGTTTTCAAGGTTGTTCATGGGCTATGTGTTCATCCCCAGCCCCAGGCTTAGAGTCAAGCCCACCCAAACCACAATGACCTGAGGCTGAGTGATAGGGTGAGCTGGGATCCCCAAAGAAAACAGACTCCCACCCAATATACACACACCAATATTCACCGGAGCTCTTGGTATAATAGCAAGGATATGGAAGCAGCTGAAATGGCCAACAACAGATGAATGGATCAAGAAGTTGTAGTACTTATACACAAGGGAATAGCAGGCAGCCACAAGTGAAAATAAAGTTATGCAGATGGAGTAGCTTGGATGGAATTGGAGGATATCAGGATGACCAGAAGTCAGAGGCAGAAGGACAAATAGAGGAGGAGCTTTACTCCTCTGTGGTATAGAGAGAAAGGGCCAAGGCTAGGGACAACCTCAACCTCGGATGCTGGATACAGACTGAGAGAGCCAAGTTTGCAGGAAGGGAAGGAAGGGAACGAATAGATTAAATGAGAAGCAATGTGAGAACACGGGAGGGGTCTGAAGAACATGCATGAAGATCAGAGCTGACAATCAACAAACAATGAGGGCAGGGGCAGAAGGGAAGAAAGGTGGGGCAAGGTCAATGTAGGGTCAGGCATGAAGAATCATAGCCCTGTGGGAGTAGTGGTGTGTGGTAACTTAGTACATTAATATCATTGCCTCAAACACTACTCCAATCCTATTAACTACATTACACACACACACACACACACACACACACACACACACACACACAGAGCAATATTCAGGACTTACTCCTCCTCCACACTCAGGAATCACTCCTAATGATCACGGGGGTGGGGGCTATGGGATGCCAGGGACTGAACTCAGGCCAACCAAGTATAAGGCAAGTGCCCTACCCGCTCTACTATTACTCAGGTCCTAGAATGCACTTTTTTGTTTTGTGGGACCACACCTGATAGTGCTCAGGGGTTACTCCTGTGCTCTGTGCTCAGTAATTACTCCTGGTGGGGCTTGGTAGACCATACAGGATGCCAGACATGTCAGTTGCATACAAGGCAAGTGGCTTACACATTCTATATTTCTCCAGTCTTCCCTATTCTTAATAATTTTTTTAAAGAAATAAAACCTGGGGGTGGAGAGATAATACAGCAGGGAGGGCACTTGCCTTGCACAGGGTCTACCTGGGTTCAATCTCCAGCATCCCTTATGGTCCCCTGACCACCACCAGGAATGATTCCTGAGTGCAGAGCCAGGAGTAACCCCTGAGCATCACTGGGTATGTCTCCCCCCCAAAAAATACAGAAAGAAACCAGACCATTGTTATCAGAGAGAGGATGGATTGGGGTAGACAAAACAAACAGGCGCAGATGACCCTGGAAGCCCCCCAAGCCTCCCTCTGAGGCCCCATTCCTCTGTGAGAACCATGCCAAGCTCTGTAGCCCCAGGGGCCATGTCCACACTCTGAGCCTGCCCTTCTTTCAACACTCTTTTAAATGGCAGGAGGTAGAATTTCACTCCGTTCAACCCCCACCGGACACGCGACATCCAAGTAACTACAACTCAGTTTCCCGTGGGAGGAACTGAGGACCCCGACTTTCAGCTCCACGAAGAGTCCTGGTGGAGCTCTATCAAGGGGAAAACGAAGGCACCAGCTAGGCTAAGAGCCCCCAGGCGCTGTCTGACTTGACCCCAGCAGGGTTGCATTTTAATCAAAGCCCTTGAGTTCCAAGCTTGCCGAAACCTCACAGGCAAAGCCCGGCTCAGTCGCGACTGTGGCGACTGTGGCTTTGTCTAGTTACCACCAAAGAGAACCCAAAGGCTGGAGGAGAGCAGAGCTCTCAAGGCTCTTTGTCCCGTGGAGAAGAAAAGGCAGGCGTGGAAGAAAATCTGACAAAGGTTTGAACATGGGTCCTCAGCTGTGTGAAGTTTATGGGCAGGGTGACAGTATAGCTGTGGCCGAAGGATCCCAAGCTGAGGCCTGGGGGGTGGGGGTGAGGTCCCTGTTGACTTGTACAAATGACGGAACTGTATTCTACACAGGCTCCCAAAAGGGACATCGAACTCAAAGGCATTTATTTTCAGACTCATTGGGAAATAAATGATCAACCCCATTGCATGTCAACTTAAATAACATGTGTGTCAAAAGGAATGAGGCAAGTGAGAAGAGCAGCATTTGGTTCAATGCTGCTGCAAATGTCTTTCATGTCTGGCTTCGCAGAAGGCGGAGAGATTTCTCTCTCTGCTACCCTATGTTTCTGTTCAAACACATGAAGAACTTTCCAGCCTCACCCAGACCTGTGACTGCCCGAGACAGGATTTGAACAACCATTGACAGGTCCTTGAAAATGTTCTACTTTGATCCTATACCAAAACATAACAAGTGAGCGACCACTTAGAGGTAATGGCCAGTGTGAAGAACTTTTTGTATCCGTTGAAACCCACAGTTGGAATTCTACACTGGGAGTGACTCTTTTGGCTCAGTGATGATTTTGTACCATACATTGTTTCTTTGGAAATCACTGGCAAATGAGTTCTACAGGCTTTCTACAGTGGATACAAGGCATCAGATCATAGGAGGAAATGGTATCTGCTCCTGGGGGGGGGGCAGGGCGGGGGGGGGAGGAAGGTGGATGGAGATCCAGGCAAAAGGTTGATTTTTCCTTGAAACCTAGAATTTTATCCTGGCAAAAACACTATCACTTGTTTTCCTTGAAGTGACAAGCACACTTAGATCATTTTCGAGAAAATGTCTGCCAAATCTCCAAGTCTCAATAACCATAATTTACCTGTCAGTCATTCTTTCAAGTAAATATGGTGCTACCCAGGGGCTGGGGTGGGGGGGGTGGGGGGACAACATAGAAGTTAGTTCACTTAGCAACTTAGCTCCCAAGTGTCTTTGCCAGAGACCCACGCTGTCCTTACTTTCCCACCATTACTTTCCCTTACTTTGCAGAATGTTTGCTTTCCATTTTGTTGCACTTGAAGTTCAAGATTTCATAAAATTTCATTGAATTAATATTTTCTCTTCCCTGACTCCCCAAAGACTTTTCAAAAGTGAAACTAGCATTATTTATTTTTCACTGTGAGGGGAGTTGGTCAAGGATGCCAGTGCTGTTTGGATCCTTTGCCTTAGTTCCAGCTCAGGCTTCTCGAATGCATTCGTGTGTGTGTGTGTGTGTGTGTGTGTGTGTGTATGTGTGTGTGTGTGTGTGTTGCGCGCGTGTAGGCATGCACACGTGCAATACAAGAAATTGAACCCAGGGCTTCTTGTGCAAGGCCTGTGCTCTACCCCATTGTCCCATATCCCTGTTCTACAGATTGTTCATGCTTGCACCAAGAATGTGAATAACAACATCACACTACCAGAGCCAAGTTGCTCTTATTACTCTGAAATAATTTTGACCTTGCGAAATCACTTGACATGGTTCTGTGAACCTGCAACCCCCCAGGTTAACAGAACCCCCCTGGAGAAAGTTGAAAGCTGCTGGGTTTTAGGTTGAAAAGAACTGGCATGGAAGCCCACCTCTGCCACTGACTGGCTGTGAAAACAGAGAACAGTGACTTCTTGAGTTCACTTTGCTCCACAGTACAATGGGCCTAAGATCTAGTGGGGCTTTTGAAAGGACCATGTCAGACGAGGCATCAAAGCACTCGGTCCAGACCCCTATGGCTGACAAAGCGCTAGTGGTGGGCCCACGAGGCTCACTCGGGGGGGTCTTTTAGAATACACATTTCCTCAGGTTGGGGGCACACTCTCATCAACCAGTGTGAAAAAAATGAGCCAAGATGCATCACCAAAGCCTGGGCAACTGGTTCCAGAGCACAGCTCCATCAGCAACACCCGTGGCTTTGTCTTCCCAAGACTTGTGAAGACTCTCAGATGTTTTTTACCTTTTTTGCTTTTGAGTCACACCTGCTGATGCTCAGGGGTTACTCCTGACTCCACACTCGGGAATTACTTCTGGCGGTGCTCAAGGGACCACATGGAATGCCGGGGATCAATCCCACGTGGCCAACTACAAGACAAATGCCCTCCCCACTGTCCTATGGCTTCAGCCCCTGTGAAGACTCAGGACTGACAAGGGGTACACCCCATGACCCCGATGATATCTGGTTGTACCACCCAACTGCTGGGCAGTGCCATGCAGATGGGTAAAGTCTGCCACATTTGTTCATCATAAAATGGCAAGCATTCACCCCCACCTCCCACCTCTGAAGTTGCACTTTGGCATGCCAGGTGGTGCTCTAAGTGGCACGAAAGCTTGACTTCATTAAATGCTATAGCAACCTTATGAGTAGGTACTGTAAGAAACTTCATTTTTCTAAACAGGAAACACCAACAGAGAGGTGACGAGATGAACCCAGTCACCCAGGTGGGCATGGCTAAGCTCAGATTTCAACCCGAGGGAGAGGCTGAATTGGTTTTGGACAACAGGGGCTATTGCTGGTTCTGTGCTCCCAGGGACCCCTGATGGTGCTGGAGTGCCATACACGGTGTTACCTATTTGAACTGTTGTCAACAGCATGCAATGTGAATACCCTGTGCTATCTCTCTGTCTACCCTCCTCCAGGCTGAATCCTTTTTAGGGGAGTGGGCACATTGGGCTGTGCTTATGGCTTACTCCTAGCGCTGCTCTTAGAGTTGGGGGACCCTTTGGTCTGCAGATGGAACCCAAAACTTGCTGAGTCTCTCTCTCTCTCTCTCTCTCTCTCTCTCTCACGCTAAGGTTAAGTTATATGTATTTTAACTGTTTTTAATTAATTAATTGCTTTTGTTTTTTGGGTCAGACCCAGCGATGCTCTGAGGTTACTTCTGGCTCTGCCCTCAGAAATTATTCCTGGAGGTGCTCGAGGGACCATATGGGATGCTGGGGATTGAACCCTGAGTTGGCATTATGCAAGGAAAATGCCCTCCCCATTGGACTATTGCTCTGGCACCAAAGGCTAAATTCTTAACTGGTACACTCTACAGAGGAAGTGGGGGTTTCGGTGGGCAGGGGCAGGGCAGAATGAAAGTGATTTTTTCAGCAGGTCTTTTGCTCTGCTTACAGGTTTACATTTTATTATTATTCTTTTTTGTTGTTGTTGTTGTTGTTTGGGATACACCTGGCGATGCACAGGGGTTACTCCTTGCTCATGCACTCAGGAATTACTCCTGGAAGTGCTCAGGGGACCCTATGGGATGCTGGAAATTGAACCCGTATCAGCTGCATGCAAGGCAAATGCCCTACCTGCTGTGCTATCACTCCAGCCCCTACATTTTATTATTTTTATTTATTTATTTAATTTGGGTTTTTTGGTCACACCTGGTGATGTTCAGGGATTACTCCTGGCTTTGCACTCAGGAATTACTCCTGGAAGTGCTCAGGGGACCAAATGGGATGCTGGGAGTCGAACCCGGGTCAGCCATGTGCAAGGCAAACAACCTACCTGCTGCATTATCACTCCAGTCTCAAGGTTTACATTTTAAAAGTTCCATTTTGCTCTGGAAATGAAAGGGATGAGTGTTGGAACGTTTGCTCTGAAAATGAAAGGGATGAGTGTTGAAAGGGATGAGTGTTGGAACATTAATTGAAACTCAATCATGAACAACTTTATACAACAATACAATAATAAAGAGTAATAATACTGGGGGAGTGGAGCAATAGCACAGAGGGTAGGATGTTTGCCTTGCACGCGGCCGACCTGGGTTCGATCCCCGGCATCCCATATGGTCCCCCAAGCACCGACAGGAATAATTCCTGAGTGCAGAGCCAGGAATAACCCCTGAGCATCGCTGGGTGTGACCCAAAAAGCAAAAAAAAGTAATAATACTGGAGTCGGAGGGATAGTACAGCAGAAAGGGCATTTGCTTGCACGCAACTGACCCAGGTTCAATCCCCAGCATCCCATATGGACCCCCAAGCACTGCCAGGAGTAGCTTCTGAGTGCAGAGCTAGGAGTAACCCCTAAGCATCGCTGGGTGTGACCAAAAAGCAAAAAAAAATAAATAAACAATAATAATAATACTTAAAGGGCCAGGGGAGGGAAAAGAAAACAAAATAAAACTATATAATTATTTTAATATAGAAAACTAATATATATTTAATATCTAATATATATTAGTAAATATAAATTATTTCCAGTGTATCAGATACTTTAGGAAGAACAAAGAGCTGTATCAACCCAACCCGTGTGTGAGGTAAACAGACGTACATCGTGATTTGAGACCACTGTTGATATGAAAGAAAGATTTGGTTAGGACATTTTTTCTTGGAATGACTCAGAGCTGATGGTGACCCTGGACCAACCAAGAAGAGAGAAAACAGAATCCTAGAAAACCACTCCACAGGGCAAGGGGCACTCGCTACAAGATTGCCACCAGGGGCATTTGCTTTCAGGCTGGGGAATCCATCTTTCCCAGGCCAGGTCACCAGCACAATGAGAGGCAAGAATGAAATGGGATGAATGTTGACCTCGAAAAAGTTCAAGGACGACTCACAGACCAGGGCTAGGGCATCGTCCTGGGAATAAAGTGGGAACTAAGACATCCTACTCAAGTGGAAGGGAAAACGAAAGGAAGATTTATATTATTTTTAGAAATTAGAGAATTAATCAATACTGAGGGTGGAGTGAGGAAGTTCAGTCCTCATGCATTATGGCAGGAAGTCAATAGATTATAAACCAAGAAATAAACACGTTGGTTAGAGAGATGAACAGAACCGCCCCAAAGAGTCAAATGTGAGAGGATTATTTATGAAGCTAGCTGGGAAGATTGGGCCTCGGGGTGGGGAGGGAGGAACATAGCTGAGGTGAGATGGAGCCGTGTCATTAAAAGCCCTTCGCTGTGATTTGATTTTAAAGCGTGCATGATGAAATGTCTCCACAAATTGAGGGCTAATTTTTTAAAACTTTTGAGTAGATTATGAATTTGAACTTGAAGGGAAAAATATACCCCTTCTAATCTCTCTGGGGAGAACAGACAAATAGGGAAATGATATTTATTAGCTATTCCCAAACAGGAAGTAGCAGTCATTTGAAGGCAAAGGGATGAGATTGTAGTGATGAGATTATAGGATGAGATTTTAGGAATACCTTATTTCACCTTTTTTTTGTTTGTTTTATATTTTGGACTGTTTGTTTGCGGAGGCCACACCTGTTAATGCTTAGTGCTTACTCCTGGAGGTGGGGATTGGGGTGGCAGGGATGGACCTCTGGTGAGCTGTATGCAAGGCAAGCACTTAACAGCCTCCACTCCCGCACGTACTCTCTCTCTCTCTCTCTCTCTCTCTCTCTCTCTCTCTCTCTCTCTTTATTCTTAAAAGATTGTTAAAAAATGCTGGAGAGATAGTACAGCTGGTAGGGTGCTTGCCTTGCACAAGGCCAACCCAGGTTCAATTCCCAGCATCCCATAGGGTCCCTGAGGACTGCCAGCATACTTCTCAGGGAGAGCTCTGCACTCCCTAAATGCAGAGTCGGGAGTGACCCTTGTGCATAACTGGGTGTTGTCCCAAAAAGGAAAAGAAAAAAGACTGTAAAAAGGTGTCTGTGTTAATTTTATGTCGGAGGTATTTAAATTCAGAAAATATAATAGAAAAATTGCCACTCTAAGGAACATAACCAAAATAAAATATCTAGAATCTTTTAAATTGATGTTTGTATGTTCGTGGCGGCGGGGGGGGGGGGATGGTGAGCAGCACATCCAGCAGTGCTCAGAGCTTACTCCTGGGTCTGTGCTCAGGAATCCCTCCTAACAGTGCTTCGAGTACCATATGTGGCATCAGGAATCAAACTGGGGTCAAACAATTACCAGGCAAGTACCTTAACTTAACCCCTGTAGTATCTCTTCAAACCTATCCAGCATGGAAAGTGTATTTTCCTTGGGTTTCTAAAACTCAGGCATCGTATGATCCTCATTCCTGCCTGTGGTTAAGAAACTAGAGTTCATTTCTTCTTCTTCTTCTTCTTCTTCTTCTTCTTCTTCTTCTTCTTCTTCTTCTTCTTCTTCTTCTTCTTCTTCT
>JAOXYA010304927.1:0-18814 GCA_028565675.1 Sorex palustris | reverse complement strand
CTTCAACTTATTTTCACTTACTTCAGAAAGGAACACTGCGAATCTCTTGGAATATAGAGGGTCATACTGATCTATCAGACTCGCATGCACACAGTCGGGGTGCTGGCCCCTAGCCCACCCTGATGCAGGGTGGGGGGCTGCACCCGTGAAGTGCTTTCAATAGTCTGGGGGGCAGTGGCAGCTTTATTTTTTATGCGTGTACTTTCGGGCCCTTGGGGACCCTCTGCAGTGCCGGGGATTGGAC
This sequence comes from Sorex palustris, assembly GCA_028565675.1. Lineage (NCBI taxonomy): Eukaryota > Metazoa > Chordata > Mammalia > Eulipotyphla > Soricidae > Sorex > Sorex palustris. Next base: position 18,570 of record JAOXYA010304927.1, on the reverse strand, counting down.
CCGAGTGGACGGCAGGCATGACCAGTGCCCTCCTTGGTTAGCCCCATTTCACAGACTGAAGCGCGAGGCTCCGAGAGTCCCAAGTCGGGGTGGGCTCCAGCTGGGGACTTCCCGCTGCTCGGCCGGCTCCTGACGCGGCGCCCGCAGACCTCCCATCCGCCGGGGACCGTCCACCCGGTGGGGCTCAGGGGGCGCGCTGGGGGTTTCATCCTTCGGCTGGACCAGGGCTGAGCTCCGGCAGCGCAGACGGGCGCGGTTCCCGCCTGTGCCCACTAGGGGCGCCCGAGGGCGCGGGCCAAGGCGAGGCAGGACCTCGCGGGGAGCGCGCGGGCACTCACAGGCTGGGGGTCCGCGCCCGTGGCACCGCGCCACGCACAGACCCGCCACCACACCCACCTGGCGGTTCATGCACAGCGCACTCCCAGCCGGCACCTCACTCTCAGCCGCCCTCCGGGGTCCCAGCTCAGCCAGAGACCCCTTTTGCGGGGCTCGCAGGGAGCCCAGCCTGGGTTTGCTCGTGCTCAGGTGAGGGCCGGGGGAGGGGCTGGCGCTGCACAGGGCCCGATGCACGCATGATGCTCCGTGGGGAACTGCGGGCCTCTTGAAGGGGTCCTGTGCTGGCCCGTGCATCTGCTGTCAGCCCTCCGCGCACTGGCCGCAGCCCTGGGCACTGGACAGGGGCATGAAGCATGACCCAGGGTGCACCGGAGCGGCCTGCGCCTTGGAGGGCGCCAGGTCCAGCCAGGTGTCCAGCCAGGTGCGGGCTGGGGCCCCCTCTTCCAGAACCCCGCCCGCACTCCCTAACTCTGGCCTTCCAGGCCCGGGGCTGACTCAGCTTCCAGGTGAGTCCCACTACCTCCTTGAGACGTCCTGCTGTGGCGTCCAGGGCACTAGCACCTAGGGGTCCCTGTCCCCTAGCCTGCTAATCCCACCAGCATGGACCCTTCCTCCCTGGGGCTTAGCCACGGACTCATTTCTCAGAGACCTTCCCCGTCAGCTCGCCCACAACGCCCCACTCTCCGGCTTTACTCGTCAACGACCCATCTTCTAAGGTCCTCTTGGTGATGCCAACACATCACTGCAGGGAGACCTGCCTTGTAGGGCGCTGCCCCCACCCCGGGCCTGGCACGCAGGAACCTCATGTGCTAGATGGGTGGTGGATGGATGATGGGGCTAATGGATGGTGGGTGGACAGATGGATGGGTGGATGGATGGATGGATGGGTGGATGGATGGGTGGGTGGATGGGTGGGTGGATGGGTGGATGGATGGATGGGTGGATGGGTGGATGGGTGGATGGGTGGATGGATGGATGGGTGGATGGATGGATGGATGGATGGATGGAGGATGGGTAGGTGGATGGATGGATGGGTGGATGGATGTGTGGATGGGTGGATGGGTGGATGGATGTGTGGATGGGTGGATGGGTGGATGGATGGATGGGTGGATGGGTGGATGGATGGATGGGTGGATGGATAGATGGATGGATGGGTAGATGGAGGGAGGATGGGTGGGTGGATGGATGGATGGGTGGATGGATCAGTGGGTAGATGGATGGATGAGTGGATGGATGGGTGGAAGGAGGGATGGATGGGTTGGTGGGTGAATGGAGGATGGAGGGATGGATGAACGATGGGCTGGGTGGGTAGGCAGAGTGGATGGGCAGGTGGACTAGGGGCAATGCTGCTGTGCCTCCCCACAGAGGGAAAGGCAGCAGGAAGATCAGGGGGAGCCCACGTGCCCCACAGCACAGGCGGGTCCCACCAGGTGCCGTGTCTGGGTGGCCAGAGGAGCCGGCACCCCTGCCTGGCCCACAGCCAGTACACACTTAACGCAACCTGGCAGGAACAGAGAAACCACTTCCTGATCAATAATCACGGGGCCAAGTTCCAGCTTCGCAAACAACCCAGTGACGCAGGGGGTGGCCGAGATTCCAGTGCACAGACGCAGAGGGCAGGCGGGTGCCAAGGCTGCCACTGACCCTCTCCATGCAGGAGGGGGAAACCTGGCCAGCCCTCCTGCCCACCGGGGCCAACGCTGAGCCCCAGCTGCTCGGAGCCAGCCGGCGAGACAAGTAAAGCCAAGGGGACGGCTCCGAGTCACCGCGTCAGGCCTTGGCCGAAAACCCGGGCAACCTGTCCGGCCTGGCTGAGGCCGTGGGAGCTGCAGATTTCAGCGCGGCGGTGCCAGGGGGAACCCGAGCACGCGGATCCCTCCCACGGGGACACGACCGGCCGCTGAGTCACCGGGGCGGGAGAGCTGGACTCATTCCCCACACACCCGACCTCGCTGCCTCCCCGTGATCTCGGGGGACAGTGTCCTCAGCTGCCAGGCCGGCCGAGCCTCCAGGAAGTACGGCGGCCCCGGGGACTCCACCCTCCATGCTGTCTCGGTGGCACCCTGTCATCCTGAGAGTGACGTACAGGGCACAGGCAGTGGCCCCGGGTCCAGCCCAGCCCTGCCTGGTAGACGTGCGTCCTGGCTCCCAACCCATCCTCCCCCGGCCCCACAAGACTCCCTGAGCACTGGCAGGTGTGGTCGCCCCTCCTCAAGAGCAAAATTCAAACGATGACTGTGCAAAGACGAAGCTGCACCCGCCGGGCCCCCAGAGCTCGCTGCCCTCGGCGGCTGATGTCCTCCTCTCGAGGACCCGGAGCTGCTGGCCAGCCGGGGGGCACTCCCTGGCCCTCTCTCCCACCTCGTCCAGGCAATGCGTGCAAACTCCCACCCAGGCTGGGAGCGGAGGGGGCTGGGGTGAGTGCCCGATGAGGTCTGATGTCGGAACAGGTCAAGACCAGGGGGAGAAGAGGTCTCACAAGCGTTTGCATTTATTTATTTGGGGGGGCAGGCATTCCCAGTCGTGTGCAGGGCTCACTCCCAGTGCTCAGGGTACCGTGTGGTACCCGGGATAGAAGCCAGGATCCTCCGCCCTTCCCGGCCTCATGGGCGCCAGGCCAGGGCTCAACCAACCATTGAGCCCCAGGTTCCACGGGAAGAAGCTGAGTTCAGGGCAGTGCCCTGGGGTGGGGGCCTCACTAGGGGACCAGGCACGACGCCCCGGGAGCTCCCTTTCAGGAAGGAGGAAGCTGGAACTAGCCCGGGGCTGAGAGGGCCTGTGCATGTCGGAACCCCTGCATTTCGGTGGGAGCAGAGCCCTGAGAACCACCAGGTGTGGCCCACATACCCCAAATGAAATGGATGTGAGCTGAGGCCTCCCAGCCAGGGGGCAAATACAAGCCACGGTGGACAGGTGCTCGAGAGGTCCAGATGAGGCCCCCAGGGTGGGTTCTGTGCTGGGGGCGGCACACAACCACCCCCAACCCACCCACCAGTAGAGCCGGGACAGCCCGGCGGCCACGGAGACAGCAGGGCGTAGCCCCGGCCCAGAGCACCACCGGGTGTGGCCCTCACCACAAACAAAAACAACTGCTTCTTGGGGCTGGAGCTGACCTGGTCCCCCGAGCCGCGCCAGGAGGGAGCCCTGAGCAGAGCCAGGAGTGAGTCCTAGGCTTGGCTGGGTACGGACCCCAAATTTTTAAAACAAAAAATATTGTTTTAAAAAATAAACTTTTCTTTAAAAGAGAACTTAGAAAGCCTCTTGGGCCCCAAGCAGGAAGCAGCCCAGAGGGTCACTGCCCGGGGACACGCTTGGAGGCCGCAGCGCCTGCTGGGGCCGAGAAACGAGCCTGGGCCCAGACCAGACACCAGCCAAGCTTTCCAGGAAGGACGTCCGCTCTCTCTCCGGCCCTTCCAGGGATGGACCGGCCACTAGGCCTCACCTCCCGGCTATCTTCACTCCCACTGAGTCCTCAGCCTTCTGTCTGGGGGCCACCCCTGGCCAGTTTGCGGGGCAGGGAAAGGGTCTCACTCCCAACCCTGAGCTCAGGGGCCATGTGATGCTGGCCAGTGAACCTAAGCCTCCTGCAGGTGGACACAGACCGGGCCCCCGGAGCATCTCTCCGGCCCAAATCACGTGACCTCCCGCCTAGCCCCGCCCTTAAACTGGAGACTGGTTGCACGCACAGCGTGCTCACCACGGGGCCACACACGGTCATCAGGCTCCTGGAGGGGCGGGGGGAGGGGACGCACACATCTCAGTAGTGGTGCTGGCTGGGGGGTGGCACCCCTTTGACATGGGGCGTATACACACACACACATGCACACACATATGCACACATACACATACAAACATGCACGCACACACGCACATACGTACATATGCACACACAGACACACACACACACACACACACACACACACACACACACACACACATGCATGCGCGCACCAGTGGCAGGGCCAGAAACCCTCTGCAGAGCTGGGGAATCCCAGGAACTCCAGTGGCCAGGCTCATGCGTCAACACCAGGCTTGAACCTGTGACCTTCCACCCACTGGCACATGCGTCCACGCCCAGCCATGCACGCGTCAGCACCAGGGCTGGCACCTGTGACCCTGGGTACCAGAGAGCACCACTGGCCCAAGAGTGAATCCTGAGCGCAGAGCCAGGAGGAAGCCCTGAGCATTGCTGGGTGCGGCCCCCAAGCCAACAACAAGAGCAACAACAAAACCCCGTGGCCTGACTCCCCCAGCCACATTCAGAGATGGCCCAGTCATGCACTGTCAGCACCAGAGCTTGAACCCGTGACCTGAAGCTTCCAGGCACACACAGCGATGCTCCGAGCTGCCCTGGTCGTGTCTGGAATCACGTCCTTTTCCTATGAAGACAGAGGGCAGGAGGCTTTAGGTTGACCCTTGGGACTCCAGGGGCCTCTCAAGTACAAGGAAGTAGAACGGGGCGGGGGGGGCACCCCAGTCCTGCAGCCAGAACGTCCCCACAGAGAGGCAGGGGCTGGGCTGACTCCCTCCCTCCACAGGCACCCCTGGGTCACCCACTCACGCTCCGGGGACACACAGGGGCCCCCACTCCCCCCAGGAGCTCCGGAGAGAGTGAGCAGGAACAGAGCCACAGCTGGGCGGACACTCTAAGGCGGGGCCGGGGCTAAGGGGCTTGTTTAAAGCCCGAGCAGGACTGATCCCTGAGCACAGTAAGCCCCAAGAACAGCCAGGTGTGGCCCAGAAAACAAAACAGAAGGAGGTGGAGGGAGGAAAAGAGGAGGTAGGGAGAGAGAAGGGGAGCCCCTCAGGAGAGAGAGAGAGCTGTCTGGTCTGGCATGTGCAAAGGTCCTGGGGCAGGAAGGGCCTCGGTATGGGGCATGAATGACAGAGGCAGACAGGATGGGGCCCTTCTGCCAGGCGGCAGACTGGTAAGCCATCCTGACTCAGGGCCTATACTGCCTATTAATGAGAAAAAATTGACCTCCAGAGGGTCAAGTAAGAAACAGGTGGAAAAGGAGAAAGCAGAGAGAAAAGGGAAGACAAAGAGGGGGCGAACGGGGCTGGTGAGCGAGTGGGGCCCAGGGGCCTGGCACACACCCAGCGTCTCCGCCTGCCGGGGGCCCGCCCCTTCCTCTGCTGCCGGCGCCACTTCCTCTGTGTGAGAGGCCACCCCAGGGGCCAGGGGCCACCCAGAGGCACGGGCTCAGCGGGGTGGGGCATGCCTAGACACTCAGCCCTGGCAGTCCACGCAGTGACCCCAAGCCCCTCCTCCCAGGCATCCCCCGCTCCCCCCAGCACAGCCCCGAGGGATCCCAGGGGGATGGAAATTCTGGGACTGAGCCGATTGTCCTGACAAGGCTCGCAAACCCAAGGAAAAGAGACAGGGGGCCCATGGCATCCCATTGGGACCCTCAAGCACGGCCATGAAAGAGCCCGGAGCATTGCAGGCTGACCCATCGAAGCTGAAACGGCAGCCTCAGGCCCCGGCCAGCGACCTGGGTAGGTCCAGAATCCACACAGCATCTCCACGACTTGGCCGGCTGACAGCGTTGGGAAAAATCTCTCCTTCCACACCCAGGACACAGCTTTGGATCCGCCATGTCAACTGACGCACACTATTAAAATTCCTTTCTCGGGGCTGGAGTGATAGCACAGTGGGTAGGGCGTTTGCCTTGCACGCGTCCAACCCAGGCTCGATTCCCAGCCTCCCTTATGGTCCCCCGAGCACCGCCTGGAGTAATTTCTGAGTGCATGAGCCAGGAGTGATCCATGAGCATTGCCGGGTGTCACCCAAAAAGCAAAAATAATAATAATAATAATAATAATAATAATAATAATAGCACTGTAGCACTGTCCTCCCATTGTTCATCAATTTGCTCGAGCTGGCCCAGTAACGTCTCCATTGTGAGACTTGTTGTTACTGTGTTTGGGCATATCGAATACATCACAGGTAGCTTTGCCGTGCGGGCGAGATACTCTCAGTAGATTGCCGGGCTCTCCAAGAGGAGCGGAGGAATTGAATCTGGCTCGGCCAGGCTGGTTGCACGCAAGGCAAATGCCCTACCATTGGTAAAATAAAATAGAATAAAATTCCTTTCTCCTGGCCAAGGGCTCAAAGGGCAAAGGCGGGCGAGCACTTAGCCACCCCAGCACACAAGAAGCCCAGTTTGATCCCCAGCACCGCCGGTTTAAGACCCCCAAAGACAAAACAAAACCAAAAAACTCAAGCAGCATTCATTTCTATGATGTACACAAGGCCTGAGCTCCCTCTCCAGCACTGCCTCCCTGGCCCGAGCACTGCGGAATGGGTATCCCACCCACCCCCCCTTCATTTGTCCAATTTCTCTTTTCCTTTTCCCCAGGTTGGTGTTGGGTGACGCCTGGCGGTGCACAGGAGCTCCTTAGGGATCCGTGACCAGGAGTCCCACCAACAGTGCTCGGGAGGGCTCGTGAAGGTGGGGGCAGAACCCACGACTCCCCCATGCAAAGCCTGAGCCCCAGATATTTGGGTGGTTTGGGGTATTTGGGGGGTTTCTTGTTTGGTTTTGGGTTTTGGGGGCCACACCCGGCAGTGCGCAGGGCTCCCTCCTGGCTCTTCTGCACTCAGGGACCCCTCCTGGCGGGCTCGGGGGGCACGGCAGGGATGGAATCTGGGTGGGCCGCATGCGGGGCCAGAGCGCTACCCACTATGCTATCCCCCAGCCCAGCGGCAGCTGTTTGGTCCAGCTTTCCAGGCCCCCCTCTCTTCCTCCATGTCTCGAGGCTGCCGGGACAGCAGACACCACGCCCAGGGCCGGCCTGAGCTAGAGGCCTGGGGCTTCTCCAGCCTAATTTTCTGCTCTGAGGCTTGTGTCCAGGGTGCTATGAGGCATCGCCCGGCTCCAACATGCCGGCTGACGCAGCATGCGAGGGTCAGGCTGGGTCACTCCCGGCCTCTGCGCTGGCCCAGGCTCCCTGCTGTCCCCTTAGGCTCTGCTTGCCGGGTCAGGGTGGTAGGGGGGGTGTGGCTCCCACATGCACTAGCACCCCCAGGGCTATGCTGAGATTTGAACCCAAGAGGCTTCCCCAGCACACAGAGATTGAGTGGCCACGGCCAGGCGCCAGGACTGGGGCTACCAGCGAAGAAAAGGCACCTTGGGGACAGTCCCCACAGCCAAGAATGGCCCACGCCAGAGGTCACCGCACCAAAGCATGCAGGCCCATGTCTGCGCTGTGGGCCTTGCCCCCACATCTGTGCTGTGGGCCTTGCCCCCACTCGGGCCAAGCAGCTGGCCGGAACATTAGCGTCAGGAGGAGAACAGCCCCTGATGCTGCCTTTCTGGACCCGCACCCTGGACACAGACAAGAGAGAGCCCAGGGACGAGGCCCAGACCTGACCCTGTCCGACAGCCCTGCACAGCAGCGGGGGGCAAGCAGCCCCCCACCCCCACCCCTACAGTTCTAGTTTTGCCTCTGAGAAAGCCCCAAGTGGCCCAGGGACCCTGGGGGAGGCGGGACCTGGGATGCCCTGAGTCTCCTGTATACCCTGACCCGACCCGTCCACTCTGGGGGCAGCCAGGCAGAAACCCCGGGGTGACACGTGCCCAGCCAGCTCAGGGAGTACCCCACAAAACTCAGCGCTCCTCCCCCGCCCCTAGCGCTCCCGCTCAGAGTCCAGCGGAGTCGGTTTAAAAATACCGGCGGAGCGGAAGCAAAGCAAGGTTACCGGCCGGGACAGCTCTCCTTCCGGGGGGAGGCCCCCGGGGGGAGGGGGGACCTGGCAGCCCCCAGAGGAAGCGGAAACTCAGGCTTTCCGAGTCTCAGGGGCTGGGGAGGTGGAGGGGCGAGGAAAGGGAGGGGGCAGCCAGGACAGGACTCAGACCGGGCCCCCGGACGAGAGCGAGGGCCCCGCAGGGACTCTAGTCTGGGTTTCTTTAGCGGGAGCGGGGGCCACACCTGGCGGCACTGAGGGTTTTCCTGCTTGGTGTCAGAGGTCACTCCCAGGGACCCTCCATCCCTAAGGGACACACGGTGAGCTACGGGTACAGGCCAGCATCGGCACACCCGCCCAGGGCCCGTGGACACAGCTCCAGGCTGCCTGAGTCAGTGACTCTCTCTGAGTCACTCAGAGAGCCTCGGCACTGCCCTGGCCTCTCTGCTTCCTCGAAGCCCTTGGGCCCCCCGCCGGCCTCTGGCAACCACCCAGCCCTTTAACCCACTTTAAAAATCACTGCAAAGGGGCTGGAGCAATAGCACAGTGGGTAGGGCGTTTGCCTTGCATGCAGCTGACCTGGGTTCAATTCCCAGCATCCCATGTGGTCCCCTGAGCACCACCAGGAGGAATTCCTGAGTACAGAGTCGCTGGGTATGACCCCCCCCCAAAAAAAAATCACTGCGCAAGGGGCCTGAGCAGGCTCAATCCCAGGCACCACCTGAGGGTCCCCAGAGCACGGCCAGGAGTGCTCCCGGAGGACAGAGCCAGGCATGAGGCCCGAGCACAGTCTGGGGCGGCCCCAAAAGCAAGAACAGGGGCCACAGTGACAGTACAGCATGCGGCCAACCTAGGGCTCAATCCCCAGCACCCCCCGTGTGGCTCCCAAGCCCCACCAGGAGTGATGGCTGAGCACAGAGCCAGGAGGAAGAAGCCCTGAGCACCACTGGGAGTGGCCCAAACTCAAACAAACAACAAATAATAAAAATGAGAGTGAAATCTGGGGCTGGGGAGAGAGCCCAAAGGGGTGGGGGAGCACAAGCCCCAGCAGCCCCCCGGCCTGAGCAGACCCGTGTCACTCAGTACCAGCACCTGCGTCACCTCAGCACAATGGGGTGGCATCCCACGGGGTCCCCCAGCACCGCCAGGAGTAAATCCTGAGTGCAGAGCCAGGAGTAGCCCCTGAGCATCGCCGGGTGTGACCCAAAAAGCACTGTAGCACAGTCTTCCCGTTGTTCACCGAGTTGCTCGAGCGGGCCCAGTAACGTCTCCATCGTGAGACTTGTTGTTACTGTGTCTGGCATATCGAATACGTCGCGGGGAGTTTGCCAGGCTTTCCCATGACCAAAAAAACAAAGACACACGCAACATCCTAATGATGTAAACCAAATAGGCCAAATAGGGCCAGAGGCACAGCCCAGGGGTCAAGGCGCTTGCCCTACATGCAGCGGACCCCAGTTCAATCCCTGTTACCATCGGGGGTCCCCCCCAAACGCCACCAGGGGTGATCCCTAAGCACTCAGCCAGAAGGAGACCCTGAGCCACACCAGGCAGCAAGTGTGGCCCAAAAATAAAAAGTGAAAAGGAAACTTTTGATTCCTTGAATGCCACTGACACAGCAGGGAACACGCGAACAAACGGCCTATTCATGCTGGCTTTGGCCGGGATTCTGCATGCTGGGGAGAAGGCGCCTGCCTTGCACGCGGCCGACCTGAGTTCCATCCCTGGCACCGGACAGCATCCTCCGAGCACTGTCTCAGAGCCAGAGTGACCCCTGAGCACTGGCAAGTGTGGCCGGAAAACACGAAAGACGAAAAACCCCTCTCGGAGGCCACGGGAGTGTGGGAGCAGAGGAAAATCAGCAGCTACAGGTCACACAGGCACCCTGACCTCTGCCCTCAGCTGCCCCGACCCGGGGAAGGCTCCCCATGACCTGTGACCTCCGGCCTCAGTAGCCCCTCTACCTGGGGAAGGCTCCTGTGATCCCTGCCCTCCGCCTGGGGCAGGTTCCCCGTGTTTGACCGCTTCCAAGCAATCACCCTCCTCCTCACGCAGGGCCGAAATCTCTTCAACGAATCTTTTTTTGATCGTTTGTTTGGGGGCCACACCTGACAGTGCTCGGGGCTGACTCCTGGTGGGCCTGGGAAGAATGTGGAATGAGGGTCCAGGGATGGCGCCTGCCCTCCCCGCTCACCCGCAGCCCCGGTGCCTGCATCCGGTTCCTGCTGGCGGCTGGGTTGGTTCAGGAGCCACAGCCCGCGGGGCCCGGAGACCCGCACGCCAGCCCCGAGCCCTCTCCCGGGCCCAGCTGCCCACTGCTCGTCCGGACGCTTGTGCCAAACCGGGTACTGGGTCACAGGTTCTATCATAGTGAACACACATGCACACGCACACACACACACATGCACACACACACACGCACACACACACACACACCCCATGATCTGGCTAGTGGCGTCACAGGTTCTACCTTAGTGAACACACACACACACACACACACACACACACACACACACACACACCTGTGATCCGGCTACTAGTGTCACAGGTTCTACCATAGTGAACACACACACACACACACACACACACACACACACACCCCTCCTGTGATCCAATGAAGCGCATACTCCAGGTGGAGTTTGAGTGTTTGAAGCCTTAGTCCCATTTTTCTCCTAAGCCTTTTGTTTTGTTGGGGGGGGGTATCTCAGTGTTCAGGGGACCCAGCCCACATACAAATCTTCAGGGATGTCCATGCAAAGGCCCTTTGAAAGCAGCATCGGGAAACACCCAAGGCCACGCCCACCGGTTTTAGGGGACCCCTCAGGCCTCACCCGGCAGATGGGGAGTGAGCTTGGGGGGGTCCCTATGCACACCAGAGCCACAGTACAGAAGGGAAGGCACTTGGCTGGCACGGGGCCAATCTGGATCTGATCCCTGATCCCACATATGGACCCCTGAACCCCAGCAGGAGGCCAGGAATGACCGCTAACTGCAGAGCCAGGAGTTGGCCCTGAGAACTAGGGCTGTGGCCCCAAATAAAACAAATGCAGCACAGTTTCCTAAGACAGGAGAAGCAGCTACCCAATTTAAACTTGTTCAGTGAGTAAACATAAAGACATATAATAAAAAGCAAAACATCCAATAAGGGTCAAGGTCAAGGGCCAGAGAAACAGAAAGTTAAGTTTTAAGGTCTTTTGCCTTGCACAGGGTCGACCCTATTTCTATCATTGGCATCACATACGGTCCCCACCCAGCACCACCAGGAATGGTCCCTGAGCGTAACTGGGCTTTTGTAACACACACATACACACACACACACACACACACACACACACACACAATAATTGAGGCCGGAGAAATAATACAACAGGTAGGGCACTTCCCTTCCCTTGCATGTGGCTGACCCATCCCATATGGTCCCCCTGGCCCTGTCAGGAGTCATTCCTGACTGCAGAGCCAGGAGTAACCCCTGAGAACCACAGATGTGGCCAAAATAAACAAATAGAAAACCCCAGTAATATCAACGGGGCAGAGGCTGGGCAGGAGGGCCCTGAGGGCACTCGCAGAGGGTACTCTAGGCCCTGAGTTGGATCCCAGCCCCACCCATCATGTCACCCAGCAGCTTTGCTGCGTTCCCTGGGGCCACCGGAAAATGCTCCCTCTTGCACACCACAGCCCATCAGGGTGTCGCCATGGCAACGCAAAACCAAAGCAAAACCAAGGTGGGTGGGGGGAAGAGGAACTGCCTCACCGCTTTCAACCACGAATGAGAAACCTACCAGAACCCTGGTCAAGTCTGCAAGGAAACAGCACAGGGCTGGCCTGGCATGCGGCTGGCACAGGCGCGATCCCCAGCACCCCACTGGGTCCAGGTCTCCGCCAGGAGTGACCCCTGAGTGCGGAGTTCTCAGGGGGTGGCTCCCCAAAACCAGGAAAAAAGCCAACAGCCAGGAACAGATTTCAGGCTGATAGTCTTTTGTATATGGGCATTCACTTTTTCTCCATTTGGGGGCCACCCCCAGTGGTGTCAGGGAGACCATCTGGGGCTGAGCTCGGACCCAGGCTTCCCACATTCAAAGCTCACAGTTCACTCCACCGGGTCCTCTGCTGCCTGATCTGTAGGAGCCATTTCTGGACTTCCAATTTTTAAAATCATAAGCTGTCTGGGGGTCGGAGGGATAGTACAGCAGGGACATCACTTGCCTTGTACACGGCTGACCCAGATTTTTGTTTTGTTTTGTGTTTGCCCAGGTTCGATTCCTCTGCCCCTCTCAGAGAGCCCAGCAAGCTACGGAGAGTATCTCACTGGCAGGGCAAAGCCTTGCAAGCTACCGTAAGGTATTCAATATGCCAAACACAGTAACAAGTCTCACAATGTCACAATGTTACTGGGCCCACTTGAGCAAATCATGAACAATAGGAGGACAGTGCTACAGTGCTACAGTGTTTTTGCTTTTTGGGTCACACCCAGTGATGCTCAGGGGTTACTCCTGGTTCTACACTCAGGAATTACTCCTGGTGGTGCTTGGGGAACCACCAATGGGATGCTGGGGAGGGGATCAAACACAGGTCAGCTGTGTGCCAGGCAAATGCCCTACCCGCTATACTATCACTCTGGCCCCCAACCTAGGTTTAATCCCCAGCACCCCCAAGCCCGCCAGGAGTAAATCATAAACACAGAGCCAGGAGTAACCCCCTGGCATCACCGGGTGTGGCCACCAAGAACCAAAAACTAAATAAATAGGGCTGGAGCAATAGCACCGAGGGTAGGGAGTTTGCCTTGCACACGGCTGACCTGGGTTCGAATCCCAGCATCCCATTATAGTCCCCTGAGCACTGCCAAGGGTAATTCCTGAGTGCGTGAGCCAGGAGTAACCCCTGTGCATTGCCGAGTGTGACCCAAAAAGAAAAAAAAACCTAAATAAATAAAATGATCAACGGTCAGAAAAGGTGCAAGACCACAAAAGACCAAAAGCGGGAGCGGAGGGGGGGGTGGGGGGGGAAAGGCGCCCAAGCCTGCCACCCCACCTCTTTCTTCATTTCCGCATCCTTCCCGCCGTGCATATACGTGACTGCCTCCGGGACCCGCCTCTGGGCAGCCAGCCCCCCCCACACACACACTTCCTCCCCTGCCACCTCAGGCCTTCGGAATCGAGAGGCTTCTCAGGGTGAGAACTGAAACCGCACTTGGTGTGAGTGAGGGGCCGGGAGACAGTCTCGTGAGGCCCACTTGCAGCCCTGAACGGGGAGAGGAAGCGGTTCAGCCAGCCAGGCCCCCACACTCCTGAGCAGACTCTCGCCTTGGGGAGGGCAGGGCACAGGGGTACAAGGGTGCCCTCCTCTGAGCCCCTGCAAAACCCAGCAGGAAGCCTATGAATGGATGGAGTTCTCTCCTCCCTTGCTCCCCACAAGCAGGGTTCTGCAGCCTGAGGCTCAGTGCTTCCCGGCTAGAGACCTGGGTTCCATCCCTGGCATCACAGGATCCAAAGAGCACAGGGCCAGGAAGGGTCCTCAAGCAGCAAAAGAAAAAAGAAAAATCTGGGTGCTAGAGCGATAGTACAGCGGGGAGGGCCTTGCCTTGCAGTCAGCCAACCCAGGTTTGATTCTCAGCATCCCATAGGGTCCCCCAGCACCGCCAGGAGTAATTCCTGAGTGCAGAGCCAGGAGAAGCCCTGTGCATCGCCAGGTATGACCAAAAAAAAAAAAAAAAAGAAGAAAAATGTACACGGAGACCCCAGACGCCCCTCAAGAACCCAGAGCACCTCTCTGGCTCTTTTCAATCTTTCTTTTCCCCCTTTGATTTTTGGGCTCCATCCGGCAATGCTCAGGGCTTCCTCCTGGCTTCTGTGCTCAGGGATCACTCCTGGAGGGGCCCAGGGGAGCATGTGGGGTACCGGGGACGGAACCCCAGTCAACCACGTGCCAGGCAAAATTTCCGGGGCCAAAGTCCTGCATTTCAGTTTGAAAGAAAAAGAATCACAGGTAGCCAGGACACACCGGGTGAACGCTGGCTCAGGGTGGACAGGGGCGTGTGTAGGGGTGGGGGGAAGTCCCTAACAGAAACACCACCAGCACAAGTCCCAAAGCATCCCACCGCAGCCCCCGACAGAGTGAGGACATGGGCACTCTGAGATCCCTGACAGCCACCAGGCAGGAGAGGGCAAAAGGAGGCAAGAGAGCAAGATACCCCGGTCTCCTTTGCAATGCAGGGCCCTTGACAGAGAGGGGGTGGGGGGGGGAGCCCACAACTACGACCACAGGGCACCCGCCCAAGTGCTGCCTCAGATGGGGTGTGGTGGGATGAGATTAGTTGGGGAGAGGCAGCCCGGAAGGGGCCCGCTGCCTCCAAACTGCCTCTCGACAGAGTGAGGACTGAAGTGCTGAGCTCACGCAGAGCATGCTGGAGACCCCAGGTTGATCCCAGGCACTGATGAATCCCCTCCCCCCACCGCCCCCCACGGCAAACATCACCAGGAGCGACCCAGGAGTACTGATTGGGGAGTAGATTCTGAGTACCACCCAGGGTGGCCCCAAACAAGCAAACAAACAAAATCTAGTTAGTTGCCCGGTGGGCTTAGCAAGACCCTGGGGCTCGTGTCAAAATGCAGACCCTCAGAGAGAGAAGAGAGGAAGAAGAAAAGCACCAGCCATACAGGCAAGCAGGGGGTGGGGGGTGGTGGCAGGGAATTGGGGACACTGATGCTGGGAAGTGTGCACTGGTGGAGGGGTGGGTGCTGGAGCACTTGTGTGACTCAAATTCAATCACAAACAGCTTTGTAAGGGTCTGTCTCACAGTGATTTGATAAAAAAGTAAAAAAAAAAAAATGCAGGCTCTCTCTACCAGACACCTGATCTGCACAGCTGAGTTTGGGGGTGGGAGGTGCGGAAGGGAAGGGGCACTGGAGTCCTTTGGGGAGGAATGGGTGTGACGCTGGAATTACCCACACCAGAAACCAGCATCGACAAGATTGTACATCACAAAACCTCAATCAATAAAAGAAAAAGTTTGGTGTTGAAATACTGTATGCCTGAAATTTAGTCATAATGGTGTAACTCTGCAATTCACAGTGATTGCAGGGCCAGGAGAGACCCCTGAACATTGCCGGAGGTGGTCCCCAAACCAAAAATGAATTAAAAATTTTGAAAAGGAAACAAAAACTTTTAAAGTTTTTTAGAAATGCAGTCCCAGGAGAGAGAGACAGAGACAGAGACAGAGACAGAGCCAGAGACAGGGGAGAGGGAGAGAGAGAGGAGAGGGAGAGAGAGGGAGAGAGAAAGTAAGGAACAGAGAGAGAGAAGGGGGAGAAAAAGGGAGAGAGAGAGAGAGAGAAAGAGAGAGAGAGAGAGAGAGAGAGAGAGAGTGAGAGCAGAGGGGAGGGAGTTTGCCTTGCACACAGCCAGTCAGGGTTTAATCCTGGGCACCCCATACGGTCACACGTGACCCTGAGCACAGAACCAGGAGTAACCCATGAGCACAGCTGGGCGTGGCCCAGAAACAGAAAAAGAAACACAGTCCTCCGTGGAGTGGGACTGGGGGCGGGGCCTGAAATTCTGTATCTCCACTGAACCCCCTGTCGGGAGGATGGGGTGGGGGAACCACGCTTGGGTAACTAGGCGCAGAACATCAGGGGGCTTCCCCCTGGAGCAGCCCTGCCTTCTGGAAGGGCCTGGGGTCACCAGCGGGCAATACAGCCTTCCCTGGAGGGAATGATCTGGGAAGGGTGGGGCAAGCCCGTTTGGGTTCTCGGGGCTCAGGAAGCGACTGTCGCTGGCGCCTTAACCGCAGGGCTCTGCCTCCGTCTTAGGATCACAAGCACGTTCTCGAGGACCTGCTCCCTGTCTCCCTGCAAGAAGACCGTGACCCGCGGCGAAGGTGTCCGCAGTTACTCAGCTCTGCCCCGCCCACCCTTCCCCCAGCTCCCGGGGCCCCTGACACCTCTAGGGGAAAGGTTCCCGCAAACTAGGATCATCCCCAGCCCTGACTCATCCCTGCAGCGCACGATCCCGCAGGCCCTGAGCCCTGAGCCCTGAGCCCCGGGCCCGGCCCGGCTCGGCTCGGTTCCAAGCCCGGACCGCTCCTCCGAGGGCCCCGCCCCCTCGGGGCTCCCGCTCGCCCGCAGGTGCTCCCGGCCCTCAGGTGTGGCCGGATCCTCATCCCTCGCGCGTGCCGCGTCGGCGTGACCTCGGCCACAAAGCGCGCGGGGCGCAAGGACGCCGTGGGCGGCCCCCGCGGATGCCCAAGGCGCGCGCGTGGTCCCTTGCCTCCCGGCGGTGCCCGGCGCGCGGGAAGGGGTCGCGGAGCGCGGGGACGCCCCCGCGGATGCCCAGGACGCGCGTGTGTCTTCCTGCGTCCCGGACGGTGCCCTGCGCGCGGGAAGGGGTCTCGGGGCGCACGGACGCCCCCGCGGATGCCCAGGGCGTGCGCGTGGCCCCCTGCCTCCCCACGGTGCCCGGCGTGCGGGAAGGGCGCGCGGATGCCCGGGGCGCGCGCGTGGCCACCTACGTCCCCACCGTGCCCGGGGAGCGGGAAGGGGTCGCGGGGCGCAGGGACGCCCCCGCGGACACCCAAGGCGCGCGCGTGGCCCCTGCGTCCCCGACGGTGCCCGGCGCGCGGGAAGGGGGCGCGGCGGGGGCGCGGCGCGCAGGCGGCCAAAGCGGAGGGTCTCCGCGGCCGCGCCCCCAGGAGTGGGTGTGGGGGCGGGGGGCGCCTCACCTTGTAAACCTTGCCGAAGGCGCCGTCCCCCAGCTCGCCCACTATCTCCCACACGTCGTTGGGGTCCACGTCCCGGCGGACGTGCTCGTATTCGCGGGATTTCCTCTTCTCGAAGTTGGACAGCCGCAGGATGCGGCGGAAATTGGCGAAAGCCATGGTCGAGGGGCGCGCGGCGCGGGGACCCGAGGCGCTCCCGGGCTCTCCCGGAACCGCGAGGCCACGGCGCCCCGGCCCCGCCGGCCCCAGGCCCCGCCCCGGGCGCGCGCCCCGCCCCGGCCCGCCCCGCCCCGCGGCCCCACCTGCCGCCCGCCGGCCCCGCCCCTGGCCGCGGGGCACGCTGGACACTGTAGTTCCCGGCCGGGGCCGGGGACCCACCGGGAGACCCCCGCGCCGCGCGGGCCCGGCCTGGCGGGGCTCAGCCGCGCCGCGGGGCTCCCGGAAGCCTCTCTCGGGCGCCGGAGAGGACGAGAAGTGGGCTGTGGCGACTGTCCACTCCCCGTGGCCCCGGGGCCGGCCAGGGGAACCCTCTTCATCAGTGGGTCCGACCCGGAACGGCTCGTGGAGGCAGTCCGGCCCGCGCCCACTGTCCAGCGCGGCACGTCCCGGCTGGCCGAGCGCGCCCGCCGCGGGTCCCGAGCGCGCCCGATGCTGCGCCCTGGCGGCCGTGCGCGGTCACCGGAGCCGGGGTCCGCGGCGGGGGTCCCGCCGCCCCGCCGCACCCCCTCCCCGGGCTGCTCCTTCCTCCCACCGGCCGCTTGCGGGACTCGGGCTTCTTGAATAAAAGCTTTTATTCTCCACTTTCCCAGCCTCGTGAGCTCGGTACGAAGGGAGAACTGAACTCTGATCCCTCGGATCGTGCTGGGTCGCTTGCCAGCCGCCCGTGTGCGCGCGGGATAGAGACCAGGGGACTTTAATCGAAGGTCCGGGTCCGAGGGCAGAGGCCGGAGATGATCCAGCCCGCCTGCCAAGATGATGACGATCGGTCTCGTCTCTAGTCTTGGCCAGCCCCCAACCCCCGTGCAGGTGCAACGCTGAGGTTTCTGGCCCTTTGGGGGGCCCCTTGTTCCAAACCCTCCTTTGAAGGCCACACGAAAAACTCTGGGTCGTTTGCATTTGGAAAGGAAGTCGCTCCCCGGTGTCTGCAGTTTGAGAGGTCCCCCACCTCCACCCCGCCTCCCTCTCCCCCCCCCCGTGACCTAATTAGAAGTTTCTATTACCTATAACCGGAAACGAGCTCAAAGCTATGCTCCCCAAAACTATACTCAAAACGATGCTCCCCAAAAACGCAGATTCAAGACAAGCTCTGGAGGGTTGCTTGAGCTGTCCTGGAGGTAAGGCACTTGGCTGCACGACCCAGGCCCCAGTTCAAATCCCAAACGGTGCATATGGGGTTTTTGCCTGAGCTCAGATCCAGAAATAACCCTCTCGAGCACCGCAGGGTGTGGCCCCAAAGCCAAAATAAACAAAATCTAAGGTCTGCACTAGGCAGAGCCCAATTCACAATAGCCAGAATAGAGAAACAATCCAAATGCCCAGCATAGACAGAGAAAGAAATTGTGGTTTCTGGGACCAGGGAGACGGTTCCAAGGGCTGGAGCACATGTTTTGCACGCAGAAAAGCAGCCCCAGATTCGACCCCCAACATCACAGGGTCCCCCCGAGCATATTCAACAGCTGAGAAGCCACACTTCAAAATAACCAGTTGATCAGGGCTGGAGCAATAGCACAGCGGGTAGGGCATCTGCCTTGTATGCGGCCGACCCAGGTTCAATTCCCAGCATCCCATATGGTCCCCTGAGCACCGCCAGGGGTAATTCCTGAGTGCAGAGCCA